>VZTZ01044177.1:78406-220627 GCA_013400955.1 Drymodes brunneopygia
AAAAAAAAGGGTATCTCCCTGTCTTCTCATAGACCCAGAATTTAAAATAATGGACTTTTTTGACTTTTTCAGCTGTTTTACTTGAAGCATAAACCAGAAATAATTGTTTATATGTCATTCAGAACAGACTGATGGTAATAATTAATGTATGCTTATGTGTATATATATATATATATATATATGCAAAATATTACATAATATACAGAGTATTTGTTTATATATAATATAAAATACTGATTATAAGTTTCTCCTTATCATCTGGAACTCTAGTACACACAAGTGGCATTTATACTGAAGTTTTCAGCTGTTGTTCAACCGAGTTCCCAGAAGCCAAAACCACATACGTGTCTAAGCAGTTTTTAGAACACCAATACTGTCTACACCTAAGATATCTCAAAGGCCAGTCTGGGCTGGCTGCATCCTTCTCAGTCAGGCAAAGACAAGGGTATAGCAGCAATCATGGCTGGGGCTGCAAATTTGGTGTTATCCACCAGCTTTTCCCACTGAGGCAATCTTTCACATCTGCATAACATACTAAAGATTCACTGATGAAAACACTCTGGGAGCATGTGAGAGTGCCACACATTAAAAAACAAACAAAAACAGTCTTTACTTCACTGGGAGAAAGCCATCTCAATAATGATCTGCATGGGGCTTAGAAATTATATGATTTTACTGTGCATGGACTTTTTAACAGATTACCCCAATTCCTCATTTTTATAATTGTGCGCCATCACATCTCCAGTTGACATAAGAGACACAGACATGGTTGCAAAACATAGATTATTGACTGTGTTATCCTAAGTTCACTAGGCACATTCTCTTTTTATGTGTGAGAATATTTCACAGCATAGTGTTGGTAATGCCTTGCCCCCACTTTGCAGTGCTCAGGTTGTTTCCACAAGGATACTTGGTCCTGAGTGGGAGCTTCTGCCCTGTCCTTCTTCCAGGAGGGCACCTCTGCCCTGAGATACTCCTTTCTTTCATTGTCTGCATCCATGGAGGGGCCCTACAGCTGAAAAACCCATGCAGCAGGATGCAAGGAAATATCCAGAACAGGAAAACCCATCACATACAAGCCTGAATATAACCATGGGAGACCCAAATATATCTTGGGCCCCAGAATATATTAGGGTGCTCTGAACCCACATCATTGCAGGGGGAAGGGTCTGCCATAATTTCTTATGATGGGGACCTTGCCATGACAGCTGTGCTTCCACTGCTGCAATGAGCAGCATATCTCAGGAGTCAGGTAACAAAGTTATCTTGCTCAGTTTTCAGCTCAGTTTGGAACTGGGATTAGGGGTATCTATGAGTTGGAAGAGGAAAGGAGTGTCATGGAGCACAGCATTTCCAGGCAGACCTTGTTTCTCTGCCAGCTGTGCTGCACTAGCCAGATTCAGAGCTTGATTCCTGCTTTGCCTTCTGTCTGCTCTAGTTTCAGAAATCTATAGGGGTCACTGAAGTCCTTAATCATGCAGCCTGAATCCTTGCTAAGGAATTCCTTCCCTGCAGCAGCAGTACTCTGAGCTACCAGTATCTGAGTGGGAAGTACTGAGCTGTGAAACCAGAAAGAGGAGTGTGCTGTGGCTTATTTGGGATCTTTCAAGTTCCCAATGGAAGCTCACAGACTCTGCTGAAGCAATATGGAAGTGACTTTAGTTCTGCACGGTACCCACACTGTCTGCACCTGTAGTAAGTGGACTCCAGTTGCCCAGATACAGCCACCACAGTTTGTGCTTTGTGGTAAACAGGTTTTGACATAGTTGTTTGTAGTGAAAGGCAAAGGTCTAGATCAAAGCTGGATGTTGGTGCTCTATCAGCTCACACTCTCTGTGGCTTTGCAGTAAACACAGAGGCAGTGGCTGAGGTGACACTTCCACAGCTGCTGCCTCCCAGCCAAGTCAGCACTGTCCATTTCTAGCTGGGCTAGCTCAGAGCAGGTGGAGTTCAGAAGATGTGTATAGATGGGGAAGACCTTTTTGATTTTATTCTATTTTCATTATATGTACCAGAAGGCCTGAAAGGAGGGGTCAGAGCCTTGCTATACTTGCACTGCATAACACCCCTCAGCTGAGGAACCTCCAAATTAAAGACAGGAGACAAATCTGAGGGAACAGGAGGGGAAGAATGAAACAGAACAGTAGAGAGATCAAAATGATTTGTGAAAAGTATCATTTAGCTCCTTCAATTTTTCTTTAGGAAAACAAAGAGAATATATATTTGTTTGGTAATGTAACAGGCTTATAAGGAACTGTGCATCAATTCTATGCTCCTCAGAAACACTTCTGCATATTTGGTAGACTGAATTATTTAATCATCCTCTTGATGTGCTTAGATAACACAACTTTCAAAAAGAGATTTAGCTTGTGGGAGTTGTGGTTCCTGGAAGCTGTGTGGTTAATCATTCACTTAAATACTGCTATTTTTGTCTTGATAATATTGAAGTTAATATTCTCAAAATACACCCAATCTTGATAAAAGATTTTGACTGTTGCTTTCCTGAAGATAAGTGTTGCTGAAGTTGCTGATTTTGGTCCCAGGCCATCATGAGAAGCTGTCTGGGTTTGTTGAGAAGGCAGACTGCTGGTAGCAGCATATGCTTGCTTTGGATGCAATCAGGGAGAATCATCTCCTAACAGATCTGCTTACTCTCTGCCTTTAGCATTGTACATGTGCAGTTTCGTTATGAAAACGTTTCACTTATTTCATGTTGCTGGTAGCCCCACGGAGCAGCAGCACACTGAGAAATGCTTTTTTGGCTGGCCTCACCAGGTGAACTTCCAAACAAGGGCTTGATTGTCCACATGTGAAGTCACATTACTGTTATTTTCTTCTATGGTTATTTGCAAACATCATTATCTGTGATGTTTTGCAGTGCTGCATGAATACCCTAAACATTGCCTTGTGTATGTTCAGTGGACTCACCTGGAATTACCAACAGGTGCAGATGTCAGTGGAATTGTGCTGTAAGCCTGGATCCACATGTGCAAAATCACAGACCAGCTGCCTTTCATGCTCTTTGCGTTGGTTCTCAGCCCTCTTTGATGGAGAAGAGGCGACTATATAAGTCTGTGTTGAGAAAGGGGTTGGCATCAAGAAACTGTTTTCTGCCATTTTCAACCCTATAAGATTTTTTTAAAGTTCACAACAGTCAGTTCAGTCTCAGGTTATTTACTGTGCTAAAGTTTCAGGTTATTTACTGTGCTAAAGTCTCTTGCTGGTAGTCTGAGAAACCTGTGGAAATCTGTGGTCCTGACAAAACTTGAAGAGTCAGAAAAAAATTGAAGAAAACTCATCCTGATTGTCCAGCCCTTACACAGGAGCCCAGAGAGCTGCCTGGAAGGGAAACTCCTAGGGACCTCTAAGGACAGTAGAGGAGGGAGACTTCAGTGGGAGCTTTACTGCAGCAGTGCTGGAACTGGCCTGAAGAGTTGTTAGCAGTTATCACCCAGAAACCAGAGAAAGCCACTTCGACTCTTAATTTTATTTGAGTTCATCTTACTTAAGTTACCTCTGCAAATGAAGGGATTGAGTATCGCTTAAGTCTTTAGGCAAATATGATGAAAAACACGGAGCTTCACCAAATTTTTTACTACAATACAAGCACATCCTGAAAGTAATGTGAAATTTGCATTATTTTGATGTCAAATCAAAAGTAGCCAGATGTGGCGAAAGTATTCACAGTTTAATTGTATTTTAAGCAAATTTGACCTAAATTTCAACCTTGGTTAAGAAGTCAAAATCATTTAACTTTTAAATAGTTTGGACTTTCATTAAAGTCTTTTTCTCTACAGTTTATACTGAAATAAAGTGGCTTTGCAAAGCATTACTTGAATAGAAGTTATCAACAGCAACAACTTGACCCCTCCTCATCTGTTCAGCCTCTTAGAATTTTCCCTTGCTCACTCCAAGGGACCCAGTTCAGTTGATGGGCATTGAGCAAATCTTTCCTGAAGCTCAGGCAAAGGATAGTCCTCATCTGGCTTGTCGAGCAGGGCTCAACTCTTCCACCCTGCTTCCTGTATGAGCAGAGTTACATACAAAGCCCTTTCTTGTCTTCCTTCCCTTCAGAACTGCAGAACCAGGAGCAGAGGCACCTGCAGGAGAGGAAATTCAGCATCACAAGGTCCCAGCTGGGAATTCTGTAACCCAGAGTAGTGAAGTAGCAGAAGGGAGAGTAGGGGAAGAGAACAAGACCTCCTTCTTCCTCCTACACATGCCTGAAACCTTACAGCTCTTTCTGCTGGCCATACCCTACTAATTCCAGGGTCCCTTTCCTGCTTCCCTCACTTAAAACCTTCCTGCCAGCCTGAATTTTGCCTGTATGAGGGGCAGTAAGCGAGGTAGCTCTAAACATGCTTGGTAGTTTCCTTGCAGCAGTATGAGTCTGTGTCACAGGAGACACAGGAAACACTGGTGATGTGTAAGATACCAGACAATTATGTACAAAATGGTTGCATAAAACCCTCCCAAAGTTCTAAACTTTCATAGATGTTCCTTTGCCCTTGGCAGATATGGGCCACTGTCTCTCTGCAGGCACAGAGTGTAGCCAGTATCCAGCTGCAAAATGCCTAATTAGGTGATTTATAATTGTGTCAGTAGCATTTGGCTTACCCAATGCAGAGTATTTTATTGAGCATAAGCCTGGTTATCAAACAACTCCTCCCACGAGGGGGAGTTTAACAACCTGAAATAGGCTGAAGGTTCGGTGGGGTGAGGGAGAGTACGGGACAAAGAAACCTCTCTAGTCCATCGGTCAATGGCAGTCACCTGAGAAAGGCAAAGCCATAGCTCTGATTAAAGATCTGGTTTTGGTACTTTAACCCAATTTAATTTTTCACACAAAGTTCATGAGCAGTCCCTGGGATGGTACTGAGGGTGCAACCATTAGGCTGCAGAATGTGCTTCTCCTTCTCCAAGTGTGTGATCCACTGAAGTGAAGTCACTGGTGAAGTGCTGTCCCCAGGCCCTTGGGATGAGACACTGCAGTACTTCAGGCACCTGTGGCATCCTCTGCCCAAGCCAAGCAGCTATGTATCAGGTTGGAGAAGCCTGAATGTTTCAGATCACACCAAACACCAATATCTTACTGGAGAATGAGCTGTGTTCAAAGTACATGTCCTATCCATTTTTTAAAAGTCCCTTTCTGACATTAAAGCCATTTATCCTGTGACGACTCTTGTGAACTGAACTGCTGGAGTATGGCTTCAGGGACCTACTGTATGTAGACAAAGAATAGCACTTTTCTGCTACTGGGTTCTTAAGAAAAGATCTCTGGACAACTAGAGGTGCCACAGACACAAGCAGGCCCTTTGTGGATTGCTCAATTGCACTTAAATGTCTGAAAATTATCCTTGTTGCCCTTGCTCTAGACTCAGATTCTTTATCTGCATTTGCCAGCACCACAGAAAGCAGAGAAAATGTACCTTTAAAAAGACTAAGAAAGGATTTTATGGCCATGGTGGGATGGCCACCAATTCATGGTGGGATGCTTTGATGAGCCATCAAAGTGATCTGACTGAATGTCTACATTTTAAAAATCCACTGTGTATGCTTTATTCTGCTACCTTAACTGTAGCAGTGTTTCTCTGCTTGTTTTTCTTCACAGCTCTTGTTTTTATTGCTGTCTACTTTTGTCACGGAAAGGGAAATGGATCACCATTACCAGAACACAGTTCAAGTATCCGCAAGATATTTTGGCTAGTTCCAGTTATAGAAGGAGAGCTGGGATCTGTGTGCTGAAGGCATTTGGGTCACTTGGAGACTTTTGTTTAATAATTGTGACTAGTGGCAGGATTTTTCTTAAAACATACAGAGGCCTCTTTTCTCACTAAATAAAACATACGTTTTCATCATCTTGACTCAAAAGGATATTTCTCCTACTCAAATTTTCAGTGGAAATTATGAATCATGAGCCACTATTCAACATGGGTAGCTGTTTTCTTTAGTATGTCTATATTTTCCAGTAAAGAGCATATTTTTTTCTTTGATCTTGAAACAGAAAGATTAACAACTCAGTTAGCAGGAAGAAAAAACAGGGCCTGATTCATCTGGGTTGGATTCCTGATGCAGATGAAGCTTCCTTTAGCTTTTGAAGCTGGTGATGATGCAGTAGGAAATGCTTCATACCACTTTGCCTTGACAGTGTGAAAAAGAAAGAATGAAATGCAGAAAAGGTGCTCAGCAGCAGCTCTTGCACTGCCTTGATGTGGCTCCTTGGCCAGGCCAGAGTGCTGCAGACCTCTGAGGGTGCCTGTCTGGCTGAAAGCACAGTCCTGTCTGGGCCTGGGCAGCTCCTTCACAGATGGAAAATCTGTGGGAATAGTGTTTGAGCGGACAGTGTCTCCATCAGACCCTCATACAGATGAAACCCTAGGCCAGGGACTGGTTTGCTAAATAAATATATTGTGGTTGAAACAGGTCCTTATTCACTGGCTGCATGTTTTAATCAAAAAAACCCACAGCTTTTTGAGTAAAAAACATGGCTTTTTTTAGAAGCAAAGTATTTTTTGCTCTGGAAGTATGCCTTAATGATTGCTTATTGTAGCCTACAGAAGGTCTGTAGGTAATAGAAGTTACTGTCTGGCTAAGGTTTTGTCAGTCAACTGTGTGGATGTCAGGTATTTTTCTGGAATCTACCTGTCCTCACAGGCAATGTTTGCAACTTCTATTGCAAACGGGGCTGTGTCATGGTGGTAAGATATTGCACCTCCCCAAATACTAAATCCTTTAATTTAGTTTATCTTCTCCACACTCCTGGAATCCACACATCCCTATTTCACAGCCTCTAGCACAATGTCTTTAACTTCTCTTTGATTACCAATGTATAATCAAGCAGGGGCTTCTGCCAGGCCCTTCCCCTGAGTTCCCCCTTCTGCACAAGTGAGCCACTGTAAAATCCTGCTGCTGTCAGCCAATGTCCTGGAGCACTACCCTGCTGCAGGAGGGGAGTTCTGGCTGGGCTTCTGAAGCACAGGCATTAAGAAGTCAGGGATATAGATTATGTTCAAACTGCCATCCTTGGAAAACAATATGCTCCCTCCTGTTCTCTAATTTCCACTTTTCTCAGTGTTTCAGAGACTTTTCCAGAAGAACCCTAGGGCAGCAAACAAGCCTTCCTTCTCATCAGGTGGAAAGGGAATTCCCCCTTGCAAGTCTTTTTATGATCCAAATATTAAATCCTGGCCTCAATTTTGAGAGATGGCAATACAATATATAAGCTGCAGTGAAAGTTGCTGCTGCAGTGCATTGAGACAGGATGAAATATCATTGGTAATGGATTTGCCAACAGTGTACTAAAAACTGGGAGGAGAGTTGCATGATTAAATATGTGGGAGATGTTCGATATTTCAAAGTTGCTAATGTTTGCAGTTTTTAAAAATGACTATGCTGGATGTGTGCAGCACCTAAATCTTTCTTGTTGATAATCAGAGCTGATTTATCTCTTTTTAAAAATTGATCTCAAGCCATACAAGCTCTTATTACTCCCCAGAGGAATTAAATAGCTCAGGCACACTCATTTAGATGAAATTCACCCCCTGACCTCTTATTCATATCTCCAGTTCATACCTGTCCTGTTCATTTTGCCAGAAAGGCTGTTTAATCCTTCCTATTCCTCCCTCTTCTCCGAGCAACCCCACAAACTGAACTGAACTCATAATCACAGACCATAAATAGAGATCTCAAACTTTTAACTCTCAGGGAAATGGGAGATTTTTATCTCAGGGGGTTGACTGCTAGAGCCATGATGGACTGGACAACCCAGGGGTCTTGGGTATACAGAGTTTCTCATTGCAGTTAAAGTCAAACGAAGGCAGAGACTTGGATCCGGCTCCCCAGTAAATCTCACACGGGCAGAAGTCCCAACTGACCAAATGGATTTATTTTAACTAAATATTTTCAACTACCTGTGTTTTTTTAATTTTTACTGTATTTTTATGCATGGCAACTTACAGATTCAAATGTATAGGGAACTTCCCACATTGTAAAATATTTTATGAGTAATGGTGTGTGATATCTTCAGTACCAATCCTCATTTTGATTCATTGGTTTGCTTTACTCAAGTCTGGGGGCCTCTTTTCCCCAGCCTTAATAAACGTCCTAAAGTCCGTAAGAAATATGATAGAATTTAGAATTATTTAAACTTTGAAGTCAATGAAATACCTTTACTAAGGAAAAATGGTCCTCTTAGTGTCATTTCATTCCCTATGCTGTATATTAGATATGAAATTGCAGCCTTAAAGCTAATCATTAAACTCCAAGAGCATTCATACTTGGGTTCATAATTCAAATCGGGAAGATAAGCTTGCAAAATACATATCAAGGTTTGCATTTCAAACCATCTCAAGATATGCAGGTGCTCAAATTGTCATATATTTTTCATTTGTCCTTCCTCCTGTAATGGTCTTTTCCCAAAACTGGAAGTTTCCAAAGAGAGCTTTTACTTTTTGAAATTATGACCTGTTAGAATACCAGGATTTTTGTTTAGCCTTACTGACTGTTATTTTTTATTTTATTTTAATCCTTTCTTCTCACATAGTCTATAGACTTAGTTCACGTTATTTTTACATAGTTTTTTCTTTTTTTTTTCATTCTGTCATCCTTTATCTTCCTCCAGCTCCTTTTGATTTGGAGACATTGAAAAATGGCCAGAAGAAATTGAGAAATGTCCCAAAATAATCTGGAACATTATAAGCATATTGCATAAGGGATTAAAGGAAAGGAAGAAGATATGGGACAATATGAAAAAACACTTTCTCATGAAAATAAAAGGAAATAAAAACTTACAAACAGTGTCATTACCTCACTGCCTAGAAACGGGTCCAAATTTTTGGTTTTCAGTTTTTTAATATTTTTTTTCCTTAGTCTTTTTCCTGTTTCCCACTAAAATGCTATCCAGGGATAAATTGCTCTGCACTCCCTCCCCATTGTCCTGTGGATTTTATTGAGCTTAATTCTTTCACATGACATGCATACATGCGCGAACATTCTTATGGGCACATATGACATAATAAAAAAAGATTTTATTAATAATAAAAATACCTTTTTCCAAAAAGAAAGGAGTAATGGAACTTGAGACTTCAACAGGCTTTGTTATAATGAATATAAATCATTTATCTCTCCAGTGCAGGATGTATGCATTTTGAACTGCCTTGTTCAGACTTTCATCATTTGTCCTTTATCCAGCAGCATCCCAATGCAAACCTCAAGTTCTTCCTTCTTTCAGAAACTCTTTATTTCTTGAATGTCCTTCTCAGTCTGGTGAAAGATTCCAGAGGATAGGACTCTCCACTCTGACATAGGATCATGCATCTGGTTCTTCTCATAGGTAGTAGATGTTAGCTATTTTCACCAATAATTTTCTAACACAGTAATTTCATCGATTTTTTCTAAGTGGATGTACAGAGGCAAGCTTAGTTTGCTGGGAAGGTCAAATAATTTGTCAAAGAATGGTGGGAGAGAATGTAATGTGACCCAACACACCAGGGTTCCCCTCTCCATCTCTGCCTAGGAGCTGGTTATCTGAGCAGGGCTGTGGAAAAGTCCCCCCCTCATTTGATGCTTTACTAATTTTCTTTGCTTAATGTCACAGTTTGCACCTTCTCTCTGCAATACTTCTGTTCATCCAGGTGTTTGTTGAGGAAAACCCTGTTCTTGATGTACCAGCTCCTCGTTCCCATTTGCCCTATAAAATTTAAAACCAGCCTTCCGTTTGCCAGACAAGCAGACTCTGTATCTTTCTCTGTGTCCTCTGACATCTATGGTGAGAGTTTGGATGGATTTCACATGGAGCATGAAGGATTGATCATTTCATTCATACTGAAGGCTCTGAGCAATTTGAGGCAGATCAAGTAACCCCTGAACCCACTGGGAAAGTTTAAAAGTTTCATGTCAAACTACAAGAGGAAGATAATTGCAATGCAGAGTCCATGGATATACTGGCCATAGGGATTGTGTTGTGTTTGTGCTGCAAGATATGAATAGGAGAGATTCTGCCTCCTAGTTTAGGGGCAGATCTTGTAGAGTTGAACTGATCTGAGGAGCAACTGCAGTCTAACAATATATTCATCTTGTTATATAATCCTGTGTTAGTAAAAGCATTCAGGTTTTAGTTAAATAAGAGGAGCCCCAAGGTGTGAATGGCAAAGATGTATTGACAGCACAAATAGGAAAAATGCAGATGCACATACCTGAGGCAGTGTGTCACAGAGAAGTCTCTGCTGTACTCTTTCAGGTTTTGTTCCTCTACTAAACTAACCCTAACAAAAAGGGCATGTGCAATACATGGCAGAATGGCTGTACCACAAGGATTGGCTTCGGAGGTAGTCTTTTTTTTTGTCCCCAGTGGAAAATTTATCATAAAGGAGACTAGAAAATAAAAGTTCTCTCTGTAGCAGTACTACAGAAATCTAACATTTTCTTCAGCTAAGAGCTGACATCTTTAATACATTGTTTTTATGTCCGAGTCAGTGGATCAGGCAGGGTGCCAGTTCACAAACAAGGTTAGAGCAAAACACAGCTCAGGACAGTACTACAGTGGGTATCACATGACTGAGCACAGGGCCATCATGAGAGGTCAGGGACACTGGGAAAGGTGGGGAAATGCTGATTTCCCATTGTCCAAGTTCAAGTAGCTGGAAAACTCGGCTTCCAAAATTTCCGTGCCACAAGAAACTTCTACCTAGAATAGAAATGGAGAATCGGTTACGTGCAACACCCATGTGTCTGAATCAGTCCAAATTCTGCTTCTGTTCTGTATCCAAAATTGCTTCTGTAGTAGCTTCTGTAGGGCTTAAGTACTTGGGGAGTTCCTCATTCTCTGCAGAATATTTGCCCTTAGCTGGTAACATCCAGTTAATCTAGTAAATCACTTCCCCACAGAGATTTTGGTACCATGCATCATCTCAAGAATCTGAACAGAACAGTTTTGCATCTCTTCCTCATGCGTAAGATCACCACTTTGCACAGATGTGAAGCAGTGGCATTTCTAGGAACCAGCACACTGTTATGATTCAAAAGGTTACCTGAGATTTTGCTTTTAGTTTTGTCTTCTCTGCAACGTGATGGCATGAATTCCATTAATAAGCTATTGTAACAATCCCACCCAGTCACCCACCCTCCCGGAATCAATGGCAGACACAGCAAGCAATACTTTCCCTCCCAGAATCAATAGCAGACACAGCAAGCAGTTCTTCCCCTCCCAGAGAGAGCCTTGCAACAGACACAAGCCAAGGTACAAGCACAACTAGGCGTAAGACAACCTCAGATTCTTGGTTTCTTAGCTGCATTCACTGCTGCCATGGGCATGTATTCACTGTTGTACTCATGGGAGTTGGATTCACACTTCTGATTCTGTCAACAGAGAGAAAATACCATCAATTTAACTTGTGGTCGCTTACCTTTGCTGAACTTGCCTTTGTTCATTAAGTAGGGCAGCTACTCTGTTTTCAGTGGGAACATTAAGGTCAGAATAGACAGGTCAAACTCATATAGAAAATTTGAAATAAAACAAACTGAAAATTAAAAACATACATTGCTCAAAAGAATAGCTAATATCCATGGTCTTCCTTCTTTCCTGAGTCAAATTTAAGTGGTTTTTCAGCAGAACAGTGCTGGAATTTCTCCACTGATGATTGTTCCCCCTTCTTAAAGAAAACAATCAGGTGAACTGCTTACCAAAGTAATTTTGCTGACCTGTGCAGCATTTCTCTTTCCTTTGGTTCCAAGCCTTTAAATTAATAAACATTCTTCTTAGAAAAATTAAATCTGAGCTGCTGTCATCAATAACTTGAATTCCAGTGGTAAATTAACAACTCAGTCTTTTTGTCAAAAAACACAGCACGTGCTGAGTATGTGCCTGTCCCACCCTCTAATCTCATTAAATCAAGTTCTCCATCCATGACCTTTGGAAGAAGGGTCCTGCATAATCTCATATACTTGTTTACCTTGCTCCTTAAGCAACAGGCCACAACACAGCAGACACAGGAAATGGCTAAAATGATCAAGCCAATAATTATCCATGACACGAGTCCCAGTGAAAAGCAGTCTTCCTTATCTGAAGATGGGGAGGCAAAAAAAATTCATTACTGATAATTTGCATTTTTGCCTCCTACAGTTAACTTCAAATTCTTTTCCCTCTTCATATTATTAAATTAGCAAAAGTGAACTTGAAGAAGGATTTCCCTGAGGTGAACTGCCACCTTGGAAAAGTGTATTTCAGTAGGAAGCAGAAGATGGCATTTTTTCAGAAAGAGAGTAATTGTTGTTACGCAGTGCTGAAAGTGTAGACTGAATAGAAACCTAGTCAGGCTTGAGAGCATGCTGAGACAGAAAAGAAAAAACCCAGAAAAATTCTAAGCTCCAACATGGTGTTTCAGATCTGAACAAGATTTAATTTTATATGCAGTAAGTACCATAGGTGATTTAAAGGGCAGCCTGGTCAAAAGAAAGGTAGACTTTGGCAATTTGGATAGGAAGGTAAGTTGGGGTATTCAAGATTACCCTTGCCCCCATCTGGAAGAAAACATGACAGTGTGTGAAACATTCAGAAAAAGCTCTAAGCATCTGGCTATCCATACAAGTGGAAATGGACACTGCAGACAAAACCAAATGTCACAGCACAACTCTGAGAAGCTTTTTAAATTCAGAGAGGATTGAGAGACAACTTGACCCAACCACATAATTGCTGTAGCATTTCAGGTTCTATCTTTGTTTATTCCTGGTGTTGAGCAAGAGGAAAAGAAAGCAAGGGAAGGACAATAGGCAATACCCTGCTGCAACTGAACTACATGGAGAACCAAGAACTGGTGTGAGCAAAACCACCACTAACTCTTTCAGTTTCATATACCAAAGAGCCACTGAATGAAAGCCAGTTTAAAATAAAAGCCTGAGCAGTTAGTCTTCTGGAGTTAGTCCAACCCCTTCTCATTAAACAGCCACAAAGTGTCAGTAGCTGTGGATCTCTTCTGCTCTAAAAAGGCCCTAAAGCTGAAGGCCTGTTTCAGTGAGGTGAACACCATCTTCTTCACACCTCAGTGGTGTCCAAGAATTCCATATACCACTACTAGTATGGATTTTCTTTAATCCTAGGCTTTTGAAGATAGCTCTCAGAATGGATTTTTTTCCCACTGGCTGGAACTAATCTTAACATTTATATTTAGCAACTTGAAAAATGGACAAGAGAAATTGCTGTTGCAGGCAAAGGAGAGAATGCAGTACTCTAGAAGCTGTAGTCAAGCTAACTGGGGTGCCACCACCAATACGCAAAGCTCAGCACGGCCTGCAAAACGTGCCAAAGAAGATGAATAAATATGGAGAGGACCTGCTGAGCAGTGTGCCGACACTGTTACCAGCCCCCTGCTGAGTAGTTTTAAGCTGCCTGATAATTAGCTGTGCAAACTCTAGTCACATTTTTCACTGCAGTATAGCTATACCCAGTGTCTACTTATCAGTAAACTGAATAGAAGTAAACTTACCTTGGACGTACAAATAGGTTTCTTTCAGACAGCAATCTATGTAAGGAGGGGGTAAGAATATCACCAGATGGTAGGTGTAAATGTCAGTATGTTTTCTTTCCAGATTTTTAAGAATGAAAGTGGTGCTGCTTCTTGAATTCTGTGTCTGACAGTAGGTGACATTACTCTTGGGGATAACTCTCTCTTCACTCAGATGAAGTGCACAGATTTCCTTCTTTTCACGCCCTTTGAAGAGAGTCATGCTGAATTCGCTCACATTTTTGGGATTGGGGAATGTGAAATTGAAGTTTCCATTTTCAAATTCCACCATCACCTGGGAGTCAGAGAAATGGGACTGATCTAAAAACATGAAAACAGTAAGAATAGTCACTCACATAGCAGTGGAAAGAATCCTGAAAGTGCTAAGAAACTTGTTTAAACAAAAACAAATGACCCATGTGATTGTAATTTAAGGCATGGAGGTACTCAGAATGGTCTGGCCGTGAAAAGCAGCCTTCATGATGAGATACCAATGCATCATTCTGATTGTGTTGGACACTACTGATAAAATAAATGAGACCTGCCCAGTTATCTGCTCTAAGGCCGGAGCGATTACCGTTAACATTAGATCAGTGACCTTGATAATATTACTTGCTATTGAAGTTACTAAACGGTGAAGTTACTAATATTGCTTACAATATCAGTTACTAGATACTGTTTAAAGGCCCTCTGGACCAAACACTATATAGGCATATAATCTCTGTCTCAGTGTCAGATTGTCCTATTCATAGGTAAAACAAGAGGGACAAAGATGATGATGATGATGATAGTAATAGTCTCTGGTTTATGTTTCATAATCTGTACCCTGCTGAACATGGAATTATAAAATCATTTAGATTAGAAAAGACCCTTAAGATCATCAAGTCCAAGCATTAACCCAGCATTGCGAAGTCCACCACTAAGCATAACACTTCCACCTAACTTGGTGTGGTCTGCAAATTTATCAAGGTCATTGATAAAGATATTAAACAGAACTGGCCCCAAAACTGAGCCCTGGGGAGCCCCACTTGCAAGCAGCCACCAGCTGGATGTAAGCCTATTCACCACCACTCTCTGGGCCCAGCCACCCACCCGGCCAGTTTGATAATGTAGCTGAAAATTAAAAATGGGATGTGAACCACAAGCTCAATGTGACTGCCTTAACCACAGGACCTGCCTTGTTTTTGTGGAATAGATAGTGATCTGAGGCATGAAGTTTCAACCTAGTTTCTGAGATGGCCACAGGACTGTTATCGCTCAGATAATGGAAGGCATAGAGGACAAATATCACTCTGTGTGTGCACCCACGTGCAATCCAGAAATCACATTTGACCTCCCCAAAATCTCTATGAAAAGCTCTCAGATGTTGTGCAACTCTCATTTTAAAAATTTCTTGGCGAAGCAAAGAAGGTAAACTGACCAAAGATGTCCTGCTACTTCATAGTTTGACTTTGTCAAGTCAGTAGCCAATAGCACAGAACACTCTCTCAGATAAAAACATGTTAAAATGTGAAGTAAAAAATAACAGGTTTTTTTCTTCAAGGGCAGTATTTTCTGATATGGAAAGGCATTTAAAACTGTAAACCAAATTAGGCAAATGCATCTTACCTATATTTTTGCAGGGACATGATGAGCAGCTCTCAACTCCTGAAAAATACAAAATTATTTTCTGTTTAAAATTTAAGAAGAGAGATGCAGGAACAGGGGTTGAGCCATGCAATGCTAAGATGCTGAAGCTATTTTATAACTTGTATCATTATCTTGTCTGATCCTTTCTGTGCTACACTCTAAAGTCATATGAAATGATAAAAGAATGAAATATAAAAATCAAAGTAGAAATAAAATGCCTAAGGCAAGAATTTATATTGATCATACTTATAACATTCACAAATTCTTAAAACACCTCTGCAAAGTAGTAAGTGTACTTCAGAAATGGAACTGACATGAAAGTAAAACTCTTTCACCAAGACACTGAGGAAATCTGCCTGAAATAAAAAAGTATACTTTTGATTTCTTGTGAATCCTGATTTTGCAGTGAGCCAGTATTACATTCTTCCCAGACCAAAGCACTCATTTCCATCAATGTTTGTTCTGCTTTCCCCGCTGCTTAACACAGCATCGAAACATCTTATCTGGATGATGTTCCAATACGTACAACAACAAAACATTCAAGCAATGCAGCAACTTTTTCTCTCATTCTTCATAGGTGACCTTACAGAACACAGACACATTTTTAGTAATTGTTCTGTTTTGTTTTTTAAACCACTACCTCCCTCACCACACACTATGGCAACACTTTGGAACGGCTTGTATGTCAGTACGGGCAACACAGCACATAGTGTTTCATTTAGAATTTTTCTTTTTGTAGTGCCCTAAAATTAAATGTCCAGATAGGTAGACAGACAAACAGCAAAAAAACTCTATCTGCTTTTCCTGTTTTCTGGTAGCCTGAGTAAGTTCTTCAGATGCTGCTTAGAAAGAAATATATCTATATCAGAATTTTATGATGCCAAGGAAATACAGGGCAAATGCTTAAAGACTTTGATGCACTATCCTATTCTTGTTACTGCTACATGGTAGTCTAGATAGATCCACACAGAGTAGATCTCCAGCTGTGCCAGGCACTGATTGACAGTATAAATAATCTTTTTTTTCCAAGGCACCTGTTATCTTTGACATTTAGCCTGTATGTGCACAGAACATAGGATCATTCTCTTTTGGGTACCGTTTTATGATCTCCACTCTTTCAATCTTTTAGTGTTCATGCTTTTTTCCTTTTTAGAATTCTTGCTCCTCAGTTACTGTTTTAGCAAGGGCATTGAAATGAATGATACTTATTTAAGATATCTTTAGTGTGACACAGAAGCTAATGGACTTCTGGAAGACACTTTGCAATGGTCAGTTAGCGGGAGAAACTGTTATCCCGTCTTGATTGATTTACCATTTTCCTAGTTATCAAATTCTTCCTGGTTTACTGTGCACAGTCAGTGCCCTTATCTAATTCAGTGGCAGTTCTAATATCTGTACTTCTCTCAGGACTATTACTTTAGTGTATGATAACAGACAAGGTATTTAGCATCTTGTACCACTGCTGTGAAGATAAGGCAGAGAAAACACACAGCTTGCCAAGCCACAGTGAAATAGAGCTCTAGAACCACTAAAGGCACTGATAGAAAATGCAAGCTCTTAAAATGTCTGAAAAAAAGTATTGTCTGAAAAGTATTGTCTGAAAAGCTGAAAGCAAAGGTCAAATAAAGAAATAATTCTTGATGACTTATATGTTGCATGATGAAAGAAAACAGTTGCTATGAGAACAGCGTTTGAGATAAAGGTAATTTAAAATGCTGTGTAGTTTGATATCCTGTAGTTTAGTAATACATACCTTTAAAATTAGGCCAAACACCCAACAAATTATTTAGGGAAGGGGAGAAAAAAAACCAAATGTACAGCAGAAGCTAGGGAGCATGATGAATGCATAAACTTATCTGATTCTTTTGGGAAGCATCCACCTGGAGCTGAAACCTCTACATTTGTCACTGGTCATCTGAGAGGAAAGGCAGATGCTGACTCTGTCAGGGCAGCTACAGAGACAAGTGCTGCCATATTCCTTCAGTATCCCAGAGAAGCCTTGGGACAACCCTACTCTGAGCACTAAAGTAACAACTTCAAATTTGTTTTCTGTGTTTGTCTCTGAGAATAGTTCAATTTGGCTGTTAGCTAATGAAATTGCCCTTTCAAACCATGTGGGTTAGAATGTTTGTCAGAGATCATGTTTTTAATCCTTGTTTTTAATGGAAAAGGGCAGAGAGAGGTCATTAAGCATTTAGTTCATGTGACCTCATGGCAAGCTGAAAGATCGTTTTGTATTCTCTCCAACCCAGAAGCCTAAAACGCCTGTTTTCAAGGAAGACTCAGTAATTTATTTCTCTGAATGAGCGTTTTGGTAAATGTGATGCAATTAGTATTCCTCTGCAACAACTGGCCATAGAGAAGAGTATGCTTAGCACAGGATAAAGGCAGCACATTTTAGAATTAGCTTAACAGTGCCGGAGATTAAAACACAAAAATTGTCTACATGGATGACCACAATGGGTGAGAGCTGATATAAATTTCCAACTCACTAGCTATTCTGCATCAGCTCCTAATTTGAATGCACTTTCTGAATACTAAAAAGTTGCGCATTCCCCCTCCCTGTGCCCCACTGCTGATCTTCTGTGCCTGTTTGTACCCGTTCATTTCTAGGTAATCATATGGACCTGTAGCACTCTGTTGTTGTCTGATGGCCAGACACATTTGGGATGTTTCTTGCCAAGCTCCAGTCAGAATGAATGTACATTTAGTGGGATGTGAGATAGCAACCTGCGGTTTAAACATCTGATAATATTGAGAGATTCAGTGAATAATTCTACCTAATTCTACTTTAAAAATATGTGAATAAAAGTCTACATTATGGTATTGTTGACATTGAACAGAAGAATTTCACTGGTTCAGCAGTAAAAATGCTTAGATTTGGCCGTAAGATTCCTTTTTGTTATTTTTCATAAAAGAGATTATTCAATTGCATATAAAGGTTTGAGACAAAAAGAAACAAATCCTTCATTTGTTCTCTAGCGGTGTCACAATGTGGAGTTGCATGGAGGTGTTCCATGGCTCACCTGGTGTGAAGCAGAGTGCCAAGACAAATATTGTAGTTTAGATATAAATCTAAGAGGTTAACGTGTATGAAAGTTACATTTGGTTATGTTAAACCCTGAAGGAGAGTGTGAGTGTGTGTACATTTGTGTGTAAGTGTATTTACCGTCATGTACATTTCCATCTCAATTTCATCTTTAGAGCAGCAGGAAAGCCTTTTGGTAGAAGTTTGGGAATTTCTATGGTAGTGTGCTTGGATACTGAGGCCAACAGAAAGTGTGTTATCTTCATTTTAATGGATTGTGATTTTGAGCTTTCTAGTTGATCTTTGGCAGACCCAGCACTATTTGAAGACATCACCAATCTGTTACACATTTTGGTCCTAACAGAAGTTTTAAAACAACTTCCAATCACTTTTCAAGCTTGGGATTTAGGGTAGGAGAATAGAACACTGTTACTTGGTTTTCTTGCTGTTTGTATGATCTGCCCCAGCTCTCAGAACACTAATTAACTGATAAAAAGAACAAACATAATTTCATTTGTGTGTGTTTGCCTCTGAAGATGAGCAAGGAAACTGCAGACCCCACCTTTAAAGCAAACACATTTGTTTTCTTAATACTAAATGCAGAATGAAACTACATACAGTTTATAAGTTGCTATGGCTTTGACCTTTCAAGGCACTCTGAAAGATGACACTGTCAATTCATACACTGTCATTAGTCATATGCCTAAAACTAACATGTTTCTATCTTTCAAGAATCCAGGATTAAGAGAGGAAAGAGCGCTTCTTGGCAAAGCAGTAATGGCCAGGTTTATTCTAGGAAGCATCTTTAATCTGAATTATTTCTATGGTATAACTTATGTTGAGAAATACCAAAAATCATATAAAATATACCACAGAAACAACAGCCAGTGTTGATAATATTTCAGAAGCCCTTCTAAGAAATTGCCATGGTTTCCTCCTGTATTGACAACAGGAGATCTGTGGGTGAAGAGTGATAACACTTTGCAAAAGCAAAAGCTCGTGTGCCTTGTTTCACAGCAAGGGCCTCAAGTGCTATGAAATCCTACCTATAGCTCTGTACTCCAAAATCCCATTGCCTGTTTTTCTCTGCAGGCAACAGAGAGGCCCCCTGCTCTTATGAACAATTTCTTTATCACAACTGAGTTATCAAATCACAATGCACACAGGCACACTTATGTATCACCCCGTGTGACCTATTTGCATCCAGAGGTCGCAAGTTGTGCTGAGAATACTCTAAGACAAAAACATGAGAGATACCATTTCTTCTTACAGGCAGTCTCTTTGTCTTGTCATCTCCTTTCCCCAGTCCCCTGCCCAAATCCTATCCTCCATATTGGAAGGAAGAGAGAGAGAAGGGAGAAATGCTGGTATCAGACAGAACAATTATTTGTACCCTAAAATTTATAGTATATTTATTCCCACAAGGAAAGGCCTTCTAGATAGCTTCAGCCATGTGTAAAAGCATGCTGGTCAGGTATTTGTGCTAAATTGACTAGGTGAGAAGTCATGAAAGGAATTTTTGTTAGTAGATTTAAGAACAACTTTCCAAGGAGAACTCTTTTTAGAGATACTGATTACAATTATTTTTTCTGTGATTTCCCCCATCTTTTCATTCTACCTGAAAACTCAGTGCTGTCCATGCATTAGTTAGCCTTCAAAAATGTATCTGCATTACCTAAAGAGCTGAAAACTAGTTTTTATTTATGGGAAATATTAGGCTCTTCCTGAAACCTCAGGAGTACTTAAATTCTATCCTTTTTTGACTAGAATTTCAGAAACAAACATTTAATAGCCCTTGGCATGACCTTCAAAGGAGGATATTTAGACGGTGTTTAGAAACTGTGCACACTAAATCTCAGATCTTACTTATATGATGCATCATACCAAATTCTTGGACAGAATATGTATGGAAAAAAGACTCTTTTTAATCAGTTGTTATCTGTATTTCCATTCTGACCCATTATTATGTGGATTTCAGAGAGGTTACAGATAAAGCTGTGATATTTTACTTTGCATAGCTGGGATAAAGCAATGAATCTTTTAAAATGCTGGATCCATGTTTATGGCTGGACTGAGATTGGTGCTGTCACTGTGCACCTTCTCAAACACAGCATAGGAATTCCATGTTTCCTTCAGAGTCTGTGTTTCAAGCCTGCACCAAAATGATCTCCTATATTCTTCCATGCCATATACATTTTTCATCGTATAAAAATTCCCTGCCCAAACGAGAGCATGTTTAATATTGATAACTTGGTTTCTCCTTATCATTCACCATCATGGTGCTGTGAGATCTTATATCCATCAAGGGAAGCTGGCTGGAGCACCTCAATCTAAACAGCTAAAGGGTAACACTGAGCAGATGAGCTAAAGAACATAAACAATGAAAACTTGTACTTTTTTGTTTCGGAGCAAATGCCCTATGCTGGCAGGAATTCTCTTCCCACCAATTCTAGTGATATTAATGTTGAGAGCATTTTTTTGCAGCTGTTACTCTCCATTACCTTTATTCCTCCAACCCCTTGCTATCATGCCTCATTTACTGTCCCCCATCATTGGCTAAGTTATATTCTTTAGAGACATCTATTGCAAGAAGAATGATCCAAAATGTTACTCACCGTACAGGGCTTCAAACTGAAAGCAGAGGACACAGAAAGTTACAGCAACTGCCTTCATGCCTGCCCGACACAGCGGCATCAGCCTTCTGTCTGCTGTGGAGATGGGGAGGAACACATGGGTATAAGAGGAAGTGGTTTGTGGGCTGTGGGGAAAATTGTAAGATTACCAGAATGACTTTTAAATTTAACATTTGTCCCCTGACTATGTTATAGCTATGTCAGCATTAGCTGTTGCACATACCTGTGAGGTTTAATGATTTGTTTTTTTTCCTACCTAATGGTTTGCTGTCACATACAGGAAGATGAAAGATTTTCTGACATTACTTTTGATGTTCACTTTGCATGGACTGTTTCTGGTAAAGTCTATCACAACAGAGGCTGCAGTCATCTACAGCAGACTTCTGCAGATGGCCCATGGTCAGCAACTAGCATTGACTTGCAGTACATGTGTATTTGTGACTGGCAACCTGGTTTTCCCCCACCGGTTTCAACAAGTTTTACATAACTAATGGTCTTGCTCTATGTGGAAACCATTCATTAGTGGGATAGGAGTCTCTTGTGTGTCCTGGTCCTGAAATTCATAGGAAGGACATGGCCAAATAGCAGAAAGATCCCCTCAACCCTGTGACTTCTAAAAGGTTCACTGCAACGTGACTTCCATCTTGGAGACCAGGCTTGTTTTGCCTGAGGTTTTATGAGAAATTTCATGTGGCTTTGTGAGAGGAGGTCTGACTCAGTGCCGTAGGGCCTTAGGTCAAAAAGTTCTCTCCTTCCCTCTTCTTTGCCTTTGTGCAGCACACTCTATTCTGGCCTGTTATCCATCTTTATCCTGGGGATGTTTTAGGACCCTTTGTAACATGTTCTACCATCATTTAATCCTGGCTGCTTATTTTATGTCTATATTACTAATTGTAGTGCAGAAAATATACAAGAAAAACAGCTTCCAAATCATGTTTAATATATTAGATGCAATTCACATTTCTGATTGCACAAAGAGAAAACACAAAGGACTACTAGTGGTGCCTGACAGACACTGCTGGGGTGAGTCCTTGTAATGGTCAAATAATTGGCAAATAACAGGACTGTGTTACAGATTCACTCCTACTCTATACTGTGTCCTCACGTCTTGGTTTACTCTTCTTGAAAAAGTGATTTAATGTCTTTTACTATTACTACTAAAGATCTGTTCACGGGGACAGAGTTGGCAGAGTTGGCAGAGTTTTACTTTCTTCAAATCTTTCCAAAGTCCTTCAAAACTATGCCTTTTTAAAAATTACAATCAGAACTAAATCTGAGTCAAATCAGGTGTTGATCTAAATTTTCAGCTCAAGTCTCTGAGGCAAAAATTAAGTAACTCTAAGTAGATAAAGTTTCTGCAGTATGCTTTTAATTCTAAAGCCCAAAAGTATATGGCGGTTCAAACAATGATAAACCTAAAAAACATACTTCTGGCTCCTCAGCTTTGCCTGTGAAGTAATAAACCATGTTGGGGTCTACTGAGGTTCCAGGTAGGGTCATCTTTTCCATCCCACATAAAAAGTAATGGGAAGTGCCGAAGGAACAGAACAACCCTCTCCTGGGACGTGACCTTTACTGCCCCCCAAAAAAACTTAAGAGTGACCCCTAGAAATACTTATAGTAAAAAGAGCTGCTGCTGCTGCTGCTCCTACAGAATTAAGGGTGGAAGAGAATTATGTGTCAAGTACCCCTATGCATATCTTTGGGAGAGCATGGTGGCAGCACACCAAAGACTGAATCCCTAAAAAGACTATCTCTGACTGAGAAGGAAAATAAAGGTGTAGGGAATGTTCTCACTGTGAAAAGTTTGGCTGTTTTTTTATGAAAACAAGCTTTAAAACAAATCAGTATTGTTAGGGTACCAAAATTTGTTATCTTTCCTAAAAACTGAAACATTTTGTTAGGAAAGTAATTTTGTTAGAGAGATTTTTTTTTAACCAATATAGTTATTTTGGAGCAAGTTGTTCCTTCCCTCCCTCTGTGTGACCATATCGGTTATACCACTGCAGAGATGATTAATACACATCTATTTATTTCACTTTTGGGGGAAGAATAGCTACCAGCATAGCTTGGCTGGTATACATCTCACTACAACAATTGAAGAAAGTCTCACTGTCCAGTCTGTATATGTTAAGTCCTCTCTCTTTACTGTAACTATAGCTTCAAGTCTACAATTACACCTTCTCCTTCTCTGCTTCCTGGCACTTGGGATAGCTAGAACACACTGATCCCTTTCTTTCAAAAGGGTTGAGCCCAGAGAACACTTTGGGGTACATTTGGCAGCACTCTGAAGTTTGATCTAAACAGTGATTCCAAGGGTATTTGATGCTGAAGTAGCAGAGCCTGGGGCACTCCCAGCATATATTCACAAGCAGAGACACAAGGTCTATCTCTGTGCTCTGTGTGAGGGATGCTCACCTTTTAGGGCCACACCAACAGAGACTCCTCCACTGCCTCTCAGTCTTTCCCCTGTCAGCACTTACCTACTTCACAAAGACACTGTTACTGCAATTTAGAAGTGTTTCTTCTAAATACCACAGTTGGTTACGGTTAAACACCTGGAACAAGTAGTCTGTTTCCACAGGCTTCCTACAACTGTAACTATTTTTGCTCACAAACACGTGTTTCCTTTTTCCATCCTCACTCATTTCTCTGTGTCTTGATTTTCACTCTTCCATCCACATATACCTCTCAGAGCTGACTTCTTTCCTCTGCCAACCTGACTGTCCCCCAATCCCTAACTACTCTTCTCCTCAAGCAGTAGCTTCCCTTCACCACGTGCAGTAACTCCTGTCCTGAATGTAGCTTCTCCTTCACCCCCTGCCCTATTCTTTCTTCATGTCCTACTCCCAATGCTACCCTATAGTGATATTCTCCCTTTTTTCCTATTGTCTTGGTTCTAACTGTTTGCAAACTGGAAAATCCTTATGTGAATTTCCATGCCTTTAAAAATGCATTCAATGATACCTCCAGCTCCAAAGAGAAATGGGCTTGCTCGTTCCTTGGTTCATACCCCAGTGTTCTCTACTACACAGTCTTCAGTGCTTCTCCCTTCTAACTTCAAGTAGCTTGGAAAAAAACACTTCTGCAGTTTCCCCAAGGATACAGCAAAGATTTTCCCTGTGTATATTATGTATATTTTTCTTTGCTCTATTTTATCACATAATTGCTGTTGCCACTCGAAACAATGTCCATGTTAGCGAAATGATACTGCATGGTCCACTGCGAAACTAAGGTGCCGTGAAGATTTTTGTTCCATCTCACCAGCAGTTTTCCACTTATGCTCACGGATGAGCAGTTGCCCACAGCAATATTCTCTCCATAGAATGTTTTGCAACTCTTTCTGCAGAGACTGCTACAGTCTATCCACACAAATTATATTCTATTGTCTCCTGCTGCTTCTCATTCTTTGCTTCAATATCTGGCCTATATTCTCATGACTCTGGGTCATTCCCTCAGGGCTGGAGCAGAAAGCCTCCACACTCATGCGTTTTCATTTCCTGTCCTCCTAATTGAGAAGGGGAACAATGGCTTTCACTGTGCTATTTTTAAGTTCTGTGATGGCTTTAAATCCCACTTCCCATCTGCACCACTCCCCATTAGGTGTGTAAACAAGCTGCAGTCATTCAGGATGCAGAGATTTCAGCTGAAACGCAGCTCATATGCTCCCTCATTTGTTCTGATGCCTCCTTTGCTGATGTACTGGCCTGGTCTCTCCCCCAGGCCTGTGGACATGCTGTAATATTCTCTCCATCAATGTGCCAGTAGAGACAACTGGGGGTCAGCTCAGCCAGCTCAGCAGTCAGGCAAACACCTCCCTGCAGAGCAGATCTAATGAGACAGCCCCCTTTGGGGTGGGATTGTGTGCAGCTTTGCTTCTTGATATAAGCTCAGTTACCCCTTTAATCACTTCTTTCTGGGGTTTGGTTTTTTTTCCCTTTGGATGATACTTGAGAATATTTGTCATTGAGTTTCCTAAAAGAAGAAGAAAAGAAAAGTGTGTTAAGGAGTTTAGCCTAGTTCTAAGGCTTGCAGGGCCAGTGACCTATAAATTCAGTCAACATAAGTGGAAAAATCAGTCAAGTCTAAACAGGTTGCCCAGAGAGGCAGTACATGCCCCATCCCTGGAAAAACCTGACCTAGTTGAAGATGTCCCTGCTTATTGCTGGGGGCCTGAACTAGATGGTGTTTAAAGGTCCCTTCCAAGCCAAACTGTTCTATGATTCTAAATGCCACTTCAGATCCTGGGACTAATATTTTGGACTGGCTGACTCAAGGCAACTGAGAGCCACCTAGGAAAAGACTGTCTCAATCTGATCTTAGGAACTGTTGTGCCTCTGTGTATCTAGCCCTGTTCCTCCTGCAGCACAATTACCTAAAGGAGGAACTGAACCACATCAGGGTGTGGGGTGTACGTAGAAAGGGCCCAGTGAAGCTTATGTACATGTGCTGGTGGTGTGGACTGCAGATGTGCAGTGGCTGAGGAAGGTTTACTGTCTTCAACAATAACAACAAAGGTAATGACCCTGCTCCTGCCCTTCGAGGTGTACTAGGAAGGGGACTGTGAGCAGCAGGTACTTTACACTGGCATATGCCTGAGTGTACAGGAGCTATTTAGGAAAACACATGGGTTGTGGATGGCCTGTGTTCATGGGAAGTGTTCCAGAAGGAGAAGTGTATCTTCTGAAGCCATTGCAGTTCCCTATGGCCAACATGCTGCTGTGCGGGACTTTGTTACAGGGCCTCTAATATCTATCTTGGAATGGAGGTCTTTCAGAATGGCAAATATGTAACACCCAAGTGCAAACCTGAAGACTCTTGCGGTCTGGCACTAGGGGGAGCAGTGCGTGACAGAGATATGTGGATGAGCTGGGTGACCATGTAAGTTATTTTAGGTGACAAATTATACACATTTTGTAAAATTTTCACACCCCAACTCTTTCAAAGCTTGCAGTAGGGTGGGGATTCCTATTATGTGGTATCTGGTCAGCTGCCTTTGAGGCATTGAGATCGAAAGAGCCACATTCTGTGGTGATGCTTGGGGTTTGTGGTACAGTTTTTATCTCAGCATTGCTGTGATTACTTTTTAAAGGTAAACTCATGCTACTACTGCCTTGACAGTGCAACAAAGAGAAACCTTCTGCAACAGCAACAGTCACCAAAGTTGTGATGCATTCTTGCAGATAAGAGATAAATGAAAGGTTATGCTGGAAATTGTAAGGGCAGGTGAAGCAGCACAACCTTGTCTTGGACTTCTAGAAACATTGAAGAGGCTGAGGACACACACCTGCTTTTTCCCAGCTGACTTAAACCGCTTTTGGAAACCCTGTCTCTCAAGTGTCTCCAAGCCAGGCTTCACTATTGTTGTTAGTGGTTAACTGGAGCTAGGCTTAGACAGTTCAGGCCTTGGTGGATTTGGGGAGTAAAAACAATGAAATCACAAATATGTAATTAAGTCTTCTCTATTTTAAGTCTGTCATTCAGAATCTCACAGGTTGCTGCCTTGCGAACAAAGTTCTTTGTACATGCAGGCCGAGGCTACCGAAGGCAGTACTCCCACCTGCAAAGGTGAATCCCTCGCTCCGTGCAGCCGCACTCCTCTGGTGGGTGCCAGAGCAAAGACGACCAAAGCTGGGAACCCTGCAGTGCCGTGTCAGCCCGGGGCTCCTGCCGCAAGGGCTTAGGCAAGGATTTGTTTCCCCTTCTGCAGGAGAGGCTTCCAAGAGCTGCCTTTCAGGCTGAGCTCCCCGGGACGCTGTGACACGGGGGGAGCCCTGTACCCCGGGGTGCCCGGCCGCGCAGCGGAGCCCCCGAGCCGGGCGAGCCCCGCGTCCCCCGGCCAAGGGCNCGCAGGGCGGCCCCGCTGAGGGGATGGGGCCGGGCCGCCGTTGGGGGGCCGTGCCGCCCATGCTACACGGCGGGCTCGCCCTCAGCCCGGTTTTGGCACAGCCGTACTGCTGGCTTGCTGTGGAGCCCTTCAGGGTCACTATGCACGGCGCCGCGTCGGCCCTCACGAAGGTACGAATGCTCGCTGTGGTTTCCTAGAATCCCACACCGGCCTCTGCACGTGCCCGTGGCTTTATTTTTAAAGGGGTTTGGGGAAAGAAATTCTGAAACTGCACAGCAGAGAGCAGTGTAATGTCAGTGTCGCCAGTGCCTGCTCTTGGAGGGACAGAGAAGGTGTCTTAGGGCTCAGGAGGTTTTGAAAGCGTCATAGCGGAGAAGGGGGCTTGGTCTTTTTCGTAGGTATTTGAACATTGCTCATCTGTTCTTGCTAATTTAATGAGAAAGAACAAGCTGTAAAAACAATCCTTCCAGCAGTCCAGGAAAAACCAAGAGGTAATGGAGTTTGAATAGAAGTCACTTCTCAGGGAATCACTACAAGTGTGGGGCTGATGCAGCCTCAGTGGTGCTAGAGTGAAGAGCAAAGGAGGAACTCCCCTGAGGCCAGAGTATTGAACTCAGCAGAGTTTGCTGCCACTCAGAGTAACTGAGTTAACCAACTTGAAACCCGAGAGCAGATTGTCTGCAGCAAGAGAGAGGATGGGAGTCGACTATAAACCTTTCTGATGTGTTTGCTATTTGTCCCAGAGTACTTTTAACCCAGTGCTGTAGAGCTTTAAAGCCTTTGGTGTGCTTCAGGATCTCACTGTAAGGGAGGGGTCTAGGCACATTTCTTGCAGCTAGCTTGGATGCTGTCATCACACGAAAAAGAATTTGCAGTAATAATTAGAGTGACAACGAGCAAAAAATAGAAACCAGATATCTATACTCTCTAAAGAACATGTGATTGAAATGACTACTCTAAAACGTGACTTTAACCACAGTGATCACATTGCAGATCACCACAGGATATTCTGGTGATTTGGCCTTTGTCATGTAAAGACCCCAGATTTCCTCACTGAAGTTCCCAGCTGCCATGCACCTCTCCGCTCCTGGGAGACACAGCACTGGAGCAAAAAGAATGAGCTCTGCAACTGCCAGGCTCTTGTCTTGATTAGGTGCCCTGTGTCTCTAGTGCACTCTCAATACAGTTTAGGGTGAACTATCCAAACCAGCTCTAACGGGATCACAGTGTCAGCCTGAATGCAGGCAGTATCTAGTTAAATTCAGGTAAGCTCCCCAATAGCTAATACACCCTTGTGCTCAGAACAAAACCTCAGCAAGCTCTTCTCAGTCTTAGCTGTTCCCAGCTACTATTAAGTTGGTCCAGGCAGATGTACACACATTGTATAGGAATGTGCAATTCCCTGCTTGCCCATGACTGACTGAAAAGAACATACTTTACGCGCTGGGTCTCTTTGATCTCTGCTCTGTGGTTGCTGGTCATTAAAAGGGAATGTTTGCTTAGGGGGCTTTTGTTGTCCTCACCCCACTGCTGCTTCATTTGGGTCTGTAGCCTCATAAGATCTTGACTGAACCACAGCAAAGACACCCAAATCCAGAGTAGAAGTCAAGCAGCCTGCTGGAGCCTGCTCCATAACAACATAGCAAAGCTGGGGGCATAGAGGTGTCCATACTGTTTCTGTAGATACTACAGAATCCTGGATTTCCTGTCTCCTCATCAGAATCAGACAAGTCCTCAACCTGAACATTTTTGTAGGTTATGAGAGTCTTTCAGGATAACATTACCATATGTCTTTCCTCATGTTACATTTCTCACTAAGCACCCATTGTTGGATACTTATCTGTGAGGTAAGATACTTGACCTCTGATTTTTTATTTTTTATTCTCATCTGGTACAGCCTCTACATTTATACTTTTACAAATTTAGATGACTGTCGGAAAAGGTGGAAGTTGATGTTTCTCTGTTCTCGCTGTGTTGATACTGCTGCTGAACTTTAATGTTACATTAGCATCTGGGGCTAGTGATAGCACTGTTCCCAAACCTAACTTCAGAATTCCTCAGGAATCCCCTTCTGGTTGGAAGCTGCCTTTCATTGCTGCCAGGCCAGGAATGGAGCTTGTTGTGACTCAGAAAACGCTGGTTTTTTGGTGTTCACAGTATGATGGTGAGGGTACAAATGTAATACTTCTTATGCTTTTTAAAGCTGGGTATCTTGCTGCAAGTGCTATCAACAAATACAGGATTCTGTAGTTACAAGATCATGGATTCATGTTATATTGATTTAGACATGTACCTCCACAAGCCATTGTTTTTTTCCCTTCCCTGCTAGGTAAGAAAAAAGCTGTAAAAAAAAAGGTAAGCCAGTCACACCGCCTTACTTATTAGGTTGCTGTGGTTCTGTGGTTACACTGTGTTTTCTAGTGACATCAATGAAGGCTCTGTAGTTCTTGAATGATGGACTGTTTTGGTGCTTCTTTTGCTTGAAGAAGAAAAATAGTTGAAGAGGGAAAAATTAATTTGGCCATTTGCATCTTTCCTTCTAGTTACATTTTCATAACTAGGTGATTAGTGCTTGTGGTTACAGAGAAGAAAGTGGTGCTTTTATTATTAGCTTTATATCAGACAGGTACAAATTGTTCTAGTTGATACGGAAACCTAACTGGCTTTCCACTATGAAAAGAAACATTTCATTGTTTCCAGACTTTGAAAACTACCCCAGAGATCCCCTTTGGTCTATCTAGGTTTTCCCACTGTTTTTCAAGGCTGTTTGTGTTGCTTTGGGTTCTTCCATTTCTTCAGTAATACAGAACAGATGATCATCCTTGTTTATGTGAACTCAAAAGACCACAGGCTTCAAAAAGTGACAGGGTAAATTCATAGAAGAGAAATCCCTTGAGGCTGTTGAAGACGAAAACGCCACCCTTTGAAGTTCTGAGCTGCTGGTGAAGGAGGGCTGGAACAGTATTTTTGGGAGCTTTCATAGCATGCTTTCATTGATTGTACACTCTTCCCTGCCATCTGCTCTTGGGCACTGCTGGGAAGTGAACAGCTGCTGCTGTGTCTTTTAGCATCATTCCCACCTCTTTTTTTCCTGCCTGCTCTGTCTGGTCTTGGATGATGCCTACAGACACTGTAGAACAGGTCCTATTTTCTTAGTATTCATTTATATTGTGCTCTTCCTGATTATTGCAAATAATAATGTTACCACATATGAAATAAAGAGTTACTGTGTTTTTCTGTTAGGCATCAGTAGAACTGAGAGCCTTGTGGTATTCCCAGTGAGTTAACAATGACTGCATCAGGGCTGGGAGCCAAGGGCACACCCTGCTGTGTAGTTTGCCAGTTTCAAAAAGATGAGCTATGATACCTCATGATTAACTGCTTACAAAGAGTAGAAATACGATGCATGACTACAGTATGTGTGTGACTTGGAAAGGGAAAAGAAAAGCTAAACTCAGTGTTACCAGCACAAATAAAACTCCAGTCAGAAACAAAATACTAATCCTTGGTAGATTGCAACACCTAAATCATTGATTAGAGTTATAGATGAGTTTTTCAGATCAGAAATCTTTCTTGCTTACAAAAGAAGCGTGCTTATTGGGTTTGAACCTTATATTACTTGTTCGTTCTGTCATAAAAATCTACCAAGCAAAGGATCTTTAAGTATCTGAAAATTGTTGAAAGCAATGACTCCTAGTTCTGTAGCAAGCCATAGATTCACAGTACTTGTTACTAAATCTGCTGATCTATGCTGTAGCAGGACAGTGTTGGTAATGGCTTATCCTCTTTAGAAATCTCAAAGGGCATTAATGCAACAAACAAAAAAACTTGCAAAGTTTCAAGATAAGAATTTCCCAATGTGTATCAGTACCAAATTGCAGTCTTTCACAGATTATCAATAGAAATTAAGAAGGCCTGCCAGCCTTTGGAGTTTTCTACTGAAGGGGCAGAGAGTGAGGGTAGTCAGTGCTCCAGGCATGCTCCTGCCTTTGGTATCAGATCGGGCAGCAGCAACCTGTGTGTCTCACTTCCCAGCAGTCCCACAGCCTTTGGGCAAGTGGCTCTTGTCCTTCCTGTCTCTGGTGCTGACCACCGTGTTACTTTTACCCAAGGAAAGTTTTGGTATGCATGGTTTAATTGCTGCGCACGTGCACAGAGGCTTTTTCAACAGATGGGCATTCTCTGTATGAGCTTTCTGGACAATTCTAGTTCGGTGAAGGTGGCAAATTGCATCAACTCACCCCTCACTGAAAAGTGTCAGCCTTGTTTGTACTCGTACATACCTAAGTGAAGAAATTAGGGCAGGAACTAAAGAGGACTCTGCAGAGCCTCTAAAATATCTTGATTTTACAAGGTAAAATTTTATGAAATTTTGTTGGGGTATTCTTTTTAAACATTTTATTACAAAAGGGCCAAGGTATCTCTAGCGATCCCATATCATCTGTGCATCAGTTTCATGCTGAAAAGGCTGAAAGTAGCACTTTAGCAAAACATGGAAATATTTTCTAGACAGAAACTGGCAATACTGATTTTCTGATGATTTTTAGGTTTTACTTCAGAATAGTGTCAAGACGATGTATTGCTGAATAAGTGACAGGTTTTGCCAGGAGTTTTTTTATAATAGAGTGTAGGTTTAGGTAGCAAGGGAAGCCTCCAGGCATACTCAACATAGAGTTATGCATATTTCATAAGCATATTTTTAGATTACTATATTTCATTGTATATGTTTAATAGATTTAAAGCCTAAATCTACTTTCCCACACTACCTGCTTCACATGCAACAGGCTATTTCCAGCTTCTGTTCTTTCAGTTCTGGTGCAGGGACAACTTTCTGCTACACCTAAACATTTCACTAAACTTTACCCTATTGTTACTAATACATGACAAGTAAGATTTTGTGACTTATTCACAAGCTTAAAGCCACATGAACAAGCTTTTAGTGTGAATCTGATTAGTTGGCTGCACATGCCAATGCTTTTAATCCATATATTGGCCTCTATGGCAATTAAATCAAGTAAAGAAAGGATTAAGTTAAAAGGAAGTTAGGAAGACCCAGACAGCTCTAACTGGCAGCATCTGAAGTTCTATTTGTCATAACAATGACTTGAACTTGGACTCATACAATGGTAACTACCCATAGCATAATTGGACGAAAAAAGGCTGACTAGTTATTGAAAAGTAATTGGAGTTTCATTAGCCACTCAAATGTCACAAACAACACTGAACACTTCTGGTTTCATTGTAGGGTGAGAAAGAAAGACCAGCACAAGAGTTTTTGCTACATTTGGCCTCATTTGGATTTTGTGATGTTAAAGTTTCAGTATCTTTTTTCTGTATAGGTTTAATACTCACATCCATAATTTCTGTTCTTCTGCAAAGACTAGACTTAGGAGAATAGTTTTAAATTCACTACCTAAACTGAAAATTTGAAATTTTGACAAAATAGGAAGTTGAGAAAAAATAATTTTATGTTTGGCAAAAAGAGGTTTTTTGTTATAAGTTTGATATAGTTAAATTTCACAGTTAAACACTATTTCAAATAAGTCCAAGTCTTTGATATAAAAACATCAACAAATTTTCTTTTTTTCCACAATATTTCTATCCACAAAAACTTGACGAAATAAATATTGACATCTTTACTGTGAGTGGAAGAGGTTATTAAATTCAAGTACTTCATCTCTCTGGAGCAGATTAAGTGCTGAGTGTTTCATGTTCTGCATGTTGAAAAGTAAACCAAAAGCATCCATGTTGCTGAATCTAAATCAGCTTTTTGAGGGTGAGCCATTGCAAAAGGTGCCAGGTTTGGAGGTGCCAGGGAGTCTGACTCCCTCTCACTTCCTCCAGCCTCCTCCATTGGCCCCCTGACTTCCATTGGTGCTGTGCAGGGTGTTCCCTCTCCTGCAAGTTATCCACCCCCTTGGTAAGACAGCCTGCATCCCCTTCTACTTCAGGGATTCGTTGGATGAGACAAGAGCGATCGGCTCCTATGGGGCATCCAGCACTGGAAAACAAACCAAGAGAAGACATGCACACCCTTAGCATAGGGACTACCGTCCTTCCAGGAACCATAAAGCAACTACTTAAGGTGTATTTCTGGCTGAGGCATCTGAAGCACCAGTGAAATTTCTCTGTCAATGCCCATGAAAGAACCACACCATCCTTGTGACCAGTGACAATAAAGCAATTACTGTATTAAATGAAAGTATATGGAAGCCTGGTCTTTTTTAGTCATAAAATATGAAGTAAAAACATGATAAACAACAATTCAAGTTTTTCTGAAAACTGCAGTATAAATGATGACATTAATGTGAGGAATTTTTACACCAGATATGTGCCTGTGGCTTACATAAGATAGGAGGAATAACATGAGTTTCGAAGCTATTGGTAAAATTATACTAATGATACTATGTTATTGCAGAGAGAAGAAGAGGGAAAAGAGTTTAGATGTTTCATCTTAGTGAGAAAGTACTATAAAAAGAAGACTAGACAAATAGTCATATAATAAAATATGATAAAATGAATTAGTTTGGCATTATGAGAGAAAGGAAAATATTATTAATTTGTGAAGCAGACAGTCATCTTTGCTACAGAATTAAAAGTGAGAAAGCTTTTATAAACGCTACCCACACGATCTAACACCTCACCAAAGCTCAACTATGAAACCAACTTATTCTGCTGATTACTGCTGTTCTAGCCATCTTTCCTGCATGTAAAACATTAAGTCAGCCAGTTATGAAGCTGACTGTCGAATGTTTCCAAAGTGTCACTTACCAGAAGGTTTTGATAACTTACAGAGAAATGAACTGTTTTGCTTCCTGATCTTGATTAAGTACTGCTAACATATCACGTTTTGTGACAGTTTCAAATGTGGATTATTTTTGGTACTTGTTTCCCCACCACCAAGTATTTTTACAATTTTTATCTAGCTCATTGCATCTACATTTTTAATCTATATGATGCAAATAATTTAGGCCATAGTACCACCTAAGACCCTTTGTAGCACAGGAGAGGAGAAGGCCTATTTTTAATCACCTGATTGTTTGGCTTCAAACAAAGTAGAAAGATGACAATAGCAAGAACTAACAGCTGTGTCTAGCAGGTACAAAGGCCAGTTCTGGAAGCGTGCAAGATGAAAAGAAGTCTTATCAAATCTTCTACAGAATTTCAAACACCTCAGCTTTCCCCACACACCAGCACATGGAAAGACATATCTGGAGTTCAGGTGAAGACCAACAGAGACCCAACTTCTAATGAGAATTTTTGCAGGGAGGAAGGATATTGAAGTATTTCTTACAGTTGATGATGTTGCAAGTCGCCAGCACTCAGTACTGTGGAAGTTAGTACATATCAATTCCCTCACACTTTCTGGTTTGCTGAGGGAACACTTTCTAGTTTGCAAAAAGTAAGCAATACTTCTGCTGACCGCTTCCATCACTAGTTCAAAGAAGCTACAAATTCCCAAGGAGAAACTCTACAAACAAGATGAAGGCATAGTAAGTTAACAATAACCCATTTGATGTAGAGCAGGATTCATTTATTGCCTGTGTATACTGAACTGTAAGAGTCTTTGGGGTCTGGCTACTGAGTCTCTAGTTTGAAAGAAACATGGGACATTTGCTCAATGTATATATTTTTATTTATATAGAACCAGCAATCCTCTATTTTTCATGACAGTGGCAATCTTTGCCCAAACTTTAATTTTCATTTCCTATAGAAAACCTGCATCAGGCACTGATCTGTCTGGGAAAAATAAAGCACCCTGCTTCTTGTTCCAGCTTTCCACACAAGTTGCTGCACCACAGGCTAGAGCATGAATGTCAGTAAATCCCACCCACAACACAGCATAGTCCATCCAGATGTTACCCAGTGTTTCAAGCTTTCCTGGTTGTATCACTTGTGCTGTTACAGGATGTGATCATCTAAAAGTACCACCTATTGGAATCATATAATTGTGTAAGAAATTCCATTTTCCCTAAAACAAGATCTCACTTTTTGTTGAAAGAAGATCAAACTGAGCATTTTTAAGTGCTACTCCTTAAAAACAGCAGAGAAGAATGAAGAAAAGCCATCAATGAAGAAACTGAGAACTTTTTGTTCTACCTCATAACCACTTGAAAATGTTCATTAAAATATAAAAACATGACTGTGATTAAGACAGCTTGCTATAGAAATAGAAAGAAAACTACATTTGAAAAGTCGAAAAAGGAAAGAATAGTGAAATTTTTAGTAGGTACCAATCTCTTAGTTCATGGAAACATCTGTCATGTTACCTCAGCTGCAATTACTAATGATTCCCAGTGAAGTTTTGTCCCTTACCTAAACTTTTCCTTGCTCTGTCTCTCTAGTAAACAACAAAAATTCTTAAACTGTCTTCATGCACAATTTTTACACATCCCCCCTCCCACAGTTTCTAATATCTTTTATCAATAACTGTTTCGTGCAGGGGCCCCACTGCTTAGCTGTGATAGAAGCTAGCTCAAAAAAACTCTTACATGTTCAAGCAAGAATGCAGTTTGCAAAAAACCAATAAATTGGTTTTAGTAGTGCATAAATCTATCTGCTACACACCAACCTTCTTTGGTTTGGATTTCATGTTATAACTCTTGGATGCATCACCTGATTCCTGTTTATGCCTCTCCTAGAGGTAGAGCTCTTCAGTCATGTCATGGTTGAGACTGCTCCTGTCACAGACAAAATCATGCATTTTCTGGTTGATTTTTTGGAACTCACTCCCCAGCAATGGCTTTTGTCTAGTGAAAGAAAGAAGCCTGTTGTATCTTACCTTCCAAGGTATTTTGCCTTCAAACCTCACCTCAGCCCCTCACACATGAACTCACACTCTTTAGACCTGCAGAGCTTAAAGTCAGTACTGAAGCCAGGAATTGCATCAGACCTGTTAGGAGTTACCTGGCCAAGGCAAACATTGGTTATTGGAAAACATGAAATTATACCCAAGGGAGTCTTGAGCAAAAGTCAGGAGGTTAGGAAGGATAGCAATAGGTCAAAATAGCCTAGGGGGTCCTTGATAATTTTTTTTTAATTTGTTAAGTATCTGTGGAAAACAGAATTAATGAATGTGTCCTGCAGACCTCAAGGCCTGACTGAGTAGTGAGTTCAGATTCACATATTCCTTCAAAGAGTGGGGAATCTCTAATTCTAAAATGATAGACTGCTCATTGCCTACTCAAAGAGTAGCTGTGTGAGAAACCTTTGTCATATGTTTTTCTGTATCAGATAGGACTCTGATAATTGAAAATTACAAGGAAAAAAATAGTTCTGATAAAGAAGTGGATGAAAATGAAAGTAGAATATTAGGGATTGGGAGTGGTGTATGCATATGCCATTGTCTTTGATGCAGACAAGTATACCTGTGAAGTCCCACTCATCCAGCTAGAAACTCACACTCTCTGTTTCACAAGTAGGCTGACAGATCTCCTAAAGGGGTGAAGAGCACATCAAAAGAGACTTCCTGAACCTCACCAAGCAGTACAGTCTCATAATTTGGCTGCCCAGGTAAGATACTCAGTTGTGTTTTAAAACTCCCCATTCTAATAAGCAGAGTTCTGAGACCAAATCCTTACACCTTTACTTTGCACATTCCTCCCAGAAAGAGGCATGAATTCCTCTTTATTGCATTTTCTGAAATGTACACTGGCCTAGGATTTGCATCTTTCATTTTGGTACTGCTGTGATCTTACAGAATACTATTTTTGACTTGCATATGTAAAACTTTCTGGGGTGCTGATAGTGAAAGATACTTCTCCCTGCTCTCAGGGAAGAGCACAGACCTCGAGGTTCTGGAGGGCATTCAAGCACAATGGAAATTCTCTGAAATCTGGGTTCTGCCTTCATCAGAACCAACTGCTCTATGGACCATAGAGAGGATGGTATAAATATCATCTCTGCAGGTACTTAGGCTCCACTCCTCTCTGTAGTGCCAGGTATGAATGACGAGAATATAATTGTCAATAAAATCTGAACTGAAATCTCACTGTGGTCTTCACTGCTACATCTGCTGTTGTGAGTGCACCTACTACTCTGCCAGAAAATTCAAAATGGGAACCTGGCTTAGAACAAAAAGTGATAAAGCATTATATAACATTCAGCTCAGAAAAGGCTGCCTCAGTGGTAAGGAAATCCAAAGAAAATTAAACACTGCAGAAACAAGAGAAGACTGGAAAAAGTAACCACTGAGGATGAAGAGAAGATCAAAACGGACAGAGAATTTGGGCAAAGTAATTTCTAATAAGATAATTAATAAACATCATGCCAAGAATTATTTAAGTACAGGAGGCAAACACAAAATATTGCTATTATCATATGTGAGATTATTGTTTCTGTTCTGTTCTCCCATAACCTTCACTATTCAGCTATTTTAGTAACCTGTTGCTTATTTATGGCAGAATTCTTCACTGGTTGTTACAGGCTAGATGTCTCAAGGAAATGCAGGTGTGCCAAGAGGAGATTGTCCAGGTGGATGCAGAAGGCCTAGTTATGGTCAACTTAGTGGCCAGAAATGGAAGTGAATTGGAATATACACTGGTTCTATGGTGACACAGATTCACAGCCAGCTGTGGCCAGATGTCATGAGGTTGTGGATACAGATCCAAAGCATCTCTTCACCCAGGAGGGATAAGCTTAGAAAATAATGCACTTGAACTGCTTTTAGATTGCTTAAGAAAAGTAAGTTCTTTGTCCCGGTATATAAGAATTGCCAAGGAAAGGAAAAAGAGGGAACAATTGATTCCTGATTAGGAGTCAGACACATGATTCACTACTTGCTGTGGTGGAAAAAATTGCCCTGGATAATTATTCATGCTTTGTACAGATTGTACAAGTGTATGTGTGGGTCAAACCTATTTTTCATCATGGAGTTGTGGAACACATTTCCCTGATCAGGCTGTACCTGAAAGGCCAGAAGTGTAGTCATTTTGCAGTGATAATAGATATGTGATCATTCACCATTTTTAATCTCCAAAATACCAACCTGTGAAAAATTACGGAAAAATACCAGACTAATGTCAGAGTACTAAAACACCTTCAAAAAAAAGATGTGTCATCAGATGCTACTTTTACTTAATGCAACACACTTATGTATCAATACTGAGAGAGCAGTTAGCACCTGCAAACACTGGCACATTGAGAATGTGAATGTGTCTGCACAGTTGGAGGTGGTGCCAGATCAATGGGCAAGAGAGGGAAAGTAGACTAAAAGAGCTATGAGGTATGGTGCTCTGGGAGCTGCTGCCACTGCAATAACATGCAAGAAAGGGCTCTGGGGTTTGGCTTCACAGCTATGCAACAAAGAAGATAGATCCACAGCTGTGAAACAGAGGTACATGCTGCCACTCTTTTGGGTTGCAAGGTGAAGTTTTGATAGCAAAGAGTCGTATTAGTAGATAGTAGCTGAGAATGCTGAAATTGTTTAAAGCTCCAGGAGCTTTCTGTGTTGACTAGCATTTAGTGAGTGAGAGTGTCAGAGTGGTGCAAAGAAAACAGGATTTGAAACTAGGACAAGTTTTTTGTTTAAACATGTACAGGAGGTGCTGCCAAAGGCATTACAGCTACCTTCTGCAAGCCAGTAACTCTGCTGGAAGTGAAAACTTGATTGGTAGTGTCTCTGAAGCACATCACAGCAGCTGTAACTAGACAAACAGAAGAACTGACAGATTGTAGTGGTGGCTGGCTGAGGAGGAGAGCTGAGAACGGAAGTGTTGGCATGAGCACACAGGCTGTCTCTGAAGGGCAAAACACAGGGTCAGAGAGGAGAGGTTCATGTTCACTGCTTTCTAACATGTAGCCACTTCCTGTTTCTTCTGAGAAAGATGAACAAGAAATTAACTTGAATTTGGGCAAAGCTTCAAGGTTTTTATTGAATGCTACATAACTAATACACAAGATTATACATTGTCAGTATTTTCATGGAAAATAGACTTGGTTAAACAAAGCAACATACCTTTGGATAGATGCTAATTTAGCATTTGTAAAACACAAGACCCCAGCAGAGCTGGAACATTCTCCCAGCACAGCCTAAGACAGCTCCTGCTGGAGCCTTTTCTCCAACCAAACTGTCAGCACTGGCTCAGAGGCCATCAGTCAGCTCCATCACAGCACTTCTGGGACACAGTGCCACTGAGGGGACCTAAGATCAGGCATCTAGACCAGCAATGTCATCAGTGCCAGCCTGTGGGGAGGCCTCTGTGGAAGTGCAGAGCACTAATGCCAGAAATGGAACCAATAAATATCAATGCAGGGAAAAAAGTCAACATTCCTTTGTACATTAGTGTGCTCTCCAACCTCAGCCTCCCAGACTTGTGGATCAGCCTTGCAATGACACACAAGCCTCTGTCATGATAGTGTTTGGATTTCAGTTGATCAGTAGGCATGATGAAATTTGACAGTAAGATGCTCAACTGCAACAGCAATAGCTCTTAATGCTATATACATACATATATATATATATTACATATTGGTACAATACATCTTTAAAAAGTCAATGGCATAATGTAGCCATTTTTATGTGACAGGGTGAATCTTCAAATATGAATGCATGTACTATTTATTGTCCTCCAAACCATAGAAGTTACAAAGAATATTCTCTCACCTTCCTGTACACCTTTTGTAAAAAGACAATTAATTTATTTCTTTAACTGAAATGAATTAGTAGACTGTCCATCCCAGCTAGGAAATGGTTTCTCTCTTTCCCTGTTGCAGTTAACAGTGATGTGGAATGGAATCACTTTTTTCTCTAGCTTTTCAGAAGGCATTTTCACATAGACTCCAGTAGCGAGACATTTTCTTCTCTTTATCTGTAAAATATGGTAAGAAAGTAAAATAAACAAGTGATCACAGCATAATCATTGACCAGCACATTTTAGAGAAACCGAGGGATGTTCTTCCATTACTGAGTAGAATGTATTCTAAACACCTTTCTCTGCCTCTTTATAGAAGATCTGTTAAGAGCTTTTGAGGGAGGATTAGGATGTACAGGGGCTATTTATATAAAAAAAAAGAGTCCTGCCATTCATTTAGCCCTTTGAAGCTGCTCCTGCTTCAGAGTTCAGTGTTGGTTCAAAGCTAGGAGTGTTCACACCAGACAGCTTCATTTCACTTCTAGGGACAAGGACTTATTGAAAAATATGGGACAGAGATATTGTTTGGTTTCAAGCTCAGGTTCATTTCTAACAGACTATGAGTACTGCAGACCCCTGTGGAAAAAGGCAACCCAGGCTTATATTTTGCTTGCTTTTGTGCAGACATTTCTAGCTGTGAAATTAAAAATGCTTTAAATTACACTTCCCTCATCCAGGGAGAAGGCTGTTTAAATTGGCTTTGCAGAGGTGAATGGTTAAAAAAAGAAAAAATTAAATTCTGGGATTTTGTGTGAATCCTCTGTGAAATCAGAGTACACATGAAGACTGTTGCCTTCAATCCCAGAAGCATCCAGGACTTTGACTGGTTTTAGGCATCCTGACCTAAGACAAGGCTTAGTCCAGCTGACTGTTTCTATTATGCTGGCAACACAAATGAGCCATAAACAAATATAAGTGGCAGCTCCAGCAAGGTCTCTTATTTTGCATTATTGTAATAACATTGCACTAGTAAATGGAGCATCCCACTGGGTTTGTTCCCAGTGTCCTTCCCTGTTCTTATTTCTTTCTCCTTGTCCTCATCACACAAAGGGGTATTAGCAGAAGGGGGCTGAGTTGATGGGACTTACCGCTTTGCCCACAAGAACAGCTGAAGTGATGATACTGTAAAGAAAAAATCCTGAGGCAGTAGCTCCTAATACCCAGAGATATATGGCAGTGTCTGGACAAGGTTCTGGATCTAAAACACATGATATCACACAAGTCATGTCACACATGAGCCTCATAAGGATGGCCCTAGAGTCAGTAAGTCAGCCTCTACACTGCTTTTCTCTAGCACATGCTATCCCATGATACTACCAGAACTGAGCTCTGAGTCACTGCCTACTCAGCCTCCAATGAAGAGTCTTCATCTGTAGAAGAGCTCACACCTTACTCTGCTAGTTTTGCACTTCTGTATCTAACTGCCTAGACATTCATGTACACTGCATGGTGCTGCTTATGCTATCAAACATCCCTAAGCTGCTAAATACATTGCATGGCTATGACTATGCTTGCTTTGGCTGTGTGCAGGGAGGCCTGAAAGATATAAGAACTAATCAAGATTCTCAGTGCTCAAACCAGTATTCACCCTCACTTCTTACAAACAGAACTCTGAAGACCTTTGAGACAAAATAGCAACTCCCTTAACTTGGAAATATAAACCTGCTTGCCTTACCAATGACATAGAGATGTGTCCCCTTTCCCTTGTTCATAAAATAGGGTGGGGGGTACATCCGCTCCATCTTGCAGATGTAAAGCCCAGTGTCATTCACTTGCAGGCCAGCCAGGGTGAGGGTCACATTGTTTCGGCCAGGGGTAACATGGCACTGAATGACCTCTTCCACAAAGAATGTTTTAAACTCCGTAGTGTACGATGAAGCACAAATTTCTGCGAACTGGTCACCAGTCTGTTTAAGCAAAGTCACTCGAATTTCCTTTGCATTCCCGATGTTCTTGTATTTGCACACCAAGCTGGCGACTCCTTGCCTGTTGGCCAGCACCATTGCTGGCTGAGTCACTTCCATGACTGTAAGGAAGTAAAGAGCATGACGGTAAGTGAACTGTCAAGAAAGGATCTGGAGTAATTTACTTCAAACCTGCACAGTAGGAAGGGAGTCCTGCCATCTCCGATTATCCATGGATGATTTCTAGAAATGCTACTTTCAAAGAAAGGACTCCAAGACCACAATTCATGCTAGCACTGAATTAATATTCTTTAAAAAGCTCAAGAAATTCTTTGATTACTAAAAATGATATTATAAATCTCACCAACTATTTGTTGCTTAAATAGTAGGTTATTTGGCCCACTTAGTTGAGCAATTAATTACCTGCATGCTTCAGTTTCCCTCAACACAAACTTTTTAGTATACATAAAAAACAAGAAAAATATACTATAGATGGTAAGGCTGAAATTTGAAATGTAAAATCAGGCTTTTAAACCACAGTTTCTGCCTAGTAGAAATAAATATGTTTACATTTAGGAACAAAAAAGTTGGCATCCTGGAACATGGAACAGAACTATTTAGGTAACAGTAAAACTGAATAGAAAATCAGTTTGCATATTTTTGTTTCTGATATTTTTTCTCCTTTTTTTTTAGCTAGCTACTCCCAAGCCATAGTATAGCAACAATATATACCCCAGTCCAATATAGCAGCACACAACAAAGCCTGATAAACACACTGCAAAAAAAATCTTAAGGGGAAATTACTGTATCATGTACAACCCCACTGACAGCTTTTTGCAACTTCTATATTCTATCCTGACACACGATGGGATTGTACTGTCTTTTGCTTTAGTAAGCTGTGAAGATTCAGAATTATTTTTTTCAATCTCATTTTACATCATTTTGGGGATAGTTCTCAGTTCTGCAATGCAAGAATTCTAGATGAAGAGTAGAATTTCTCCATCCATTCAAACCTCTATACTCATGTTATCAGCTGTCACAACTTCAGTTGCAGGGCCTGGTTTTTCAAGATCTTTTCTTCCTTCTTGAGCTACTCTGAATGTTGCCCAGTGTACCTGCAGGTAGTACTGCTCTAAAGTCTGTGTCTGGTTTTCCAGATACCTTGCAGTGCCCCAGGACCTCGCTCCCATCAGTCCTATGTCACCTTTCTCTCCCTGTTGTATCAAGTCCGTCTCCTGCAAGGACATGAAAGTGAAAACAAGTCAACACCCCCAGATCCCCTGCCTCCTTCATCTACCCACCTGCAGCAATGGAAGTAGCTGTGCAGAGAAAGCCCACGGTGACCAATATTGAGAGCATTCCTGTGCTGGGACAGATGCTGAAGAGGCTGAAGGTCTGATGCCTTCAGACTTTAAGACAAACTGGAACTCTCAGGACTGGGAAAGAGGTGACACCTTTCAGGATACTGAATCTTCGAAATGTTTGAACCCACACAGAACCAGTGTGTATATATAGCTTTGATCCCAGATGCTGTACATGAAAGTAGTGTAAAGCTTTGTTTTGGTTTTACGAGAAAAGGAAGTAGTGGGTTTAATTAGTACACGCACCGTTAACCTCAAACAAAAACAACTATTCAGCAGATGGAAAATATATATTCAATCTGAAACTGCCGTCCATTCTGCTTTAAGAACTGTGGGAGGACAGGTAACAATCATTAGAGCAGTTCAGGCCCTTTGGTGGTGCCAGCTTGCAGAATCATAGCACTTAATATTTTAGAAATCATCAGGTATTTCCTACCAGGACAATGTGCTGAGAACTGTGCTTCTGCCTAATGTGGCACAGTGAATCACTGCAAGCTAGCTTTTTTATGGAGGACTTGCCTCCACCCCCAATTTCTTTGCTTGCTTTAATGTTAGTGCTTTTGGTGTTTAAAAATTGTTACCCCCTTCAAAATACTGACTACACTTGCAATGACTTCATCTTTTTGTATCAGCAATGCGACTCAAATCATAGCCCAGCCTCTATAAGCTTTCCTATTTCCAAGAAAATATTATCTACGTTTATAGCTAATGACTTCCACATCGGTATGGAACTTTGCTACCGACAGACTTTACTGCCTAACTACCTTGATATCAACAGATGAAAAACACTGCAGGAGCTTTGATTATTGCTATCTCTGGTTAGAGCACCTGTGTCATTTCAAATCTCAGTAAAACAGTTTTTGCTCATGGACTTTTTAAAAGTCATGTAAGCTCTGAAAATTGTTTTGCTTTTTTATATGATAGGCTGTCATATCCATGAATCTTTGCCTGAAGAACTCCATAAAAATGAAGATTCACTTCAGTTGTTCTGAAGGTCAGCATTCTTTTTTTTTACCCACACTTTGAGAAGTTCTTTTAGAAGCTGCTTCATCATTTATATATGTAGATCTAGTAGATTGCAAAGACCTGATTTTGCACTGTGATCTAGAAAAAGTAACAGCATTAGTTCTTGAACACTAGTCCACCCAGTCCAAAGATCCAGGATAAATAGTCTTGAAATCATAAATACCTAATGATATAAATAAGTTAACTGCTTCCATATCTAGGTTATGCAATATTTGTTTGTAGTGACAGATTCACAGTTGTTTTGATCGTAACCAGCATTCAAAACAGAACTGATGATAAATAAAAATAGTGCTATGGGAAAATGAAAAACTGCGCTCTAATAATGAGACAGACATATGCTGTATTACTGGTTAGACAAGCTTAAATCAATTTTAATATTAAATATAATATTAATAAATGCTATTGCAACATCATGTACCAGAATATCAGTGAGATTTATGGCATGGAATTACCAGGTTATGCCTGACATTTTCATATCCAGAGTAGTAACTAAATTATCTGTCCTTTGTATCTTTTGGGCTTGGGTTTTGCATGCAGTTAAACAAATGATGCATTTGAGCTTCATCAGCTATAGTGTCATCTCCTGATAATTGATTGAGACTGAAAGTGGATGGTGCAATTAGCCACTAAACACTGGCACAGGATTGCCATGTAAAACTCAGTGCTCATGCCACACACATCCACAGGATCTTGCACTGCTTGAGTGACAGTGCTCTGGCACTCCTCTCTCTCCTGTCTGAGACTGCACTATCAAGCTTTGTTTCCACTGCTACTCTTTTTTTTCTACGCTGTTTTGTTCTCAGGGTGCCTTTTCAATCCATGACTTTTCCCTTTTTACCCTCGTTCCTCTTTAAAAGCCTTGTGTTACGATAATTACTCTTCTAAGCATAACCTGTCTCCCTGTGGAGTCTCTTGAAGTCACCTCTGTCTTCGGAGATAGGGCAGCCTGAAGTGAGCCCAGGCTGCCTTGGGTTATCCCTTCCAATGGATAGAGATTACCTTGCCATGGTGCCTTCTACCCTTCCTGCTTAGACTTTGGATCTTGAGTTAATGTATGCAGACAGCAGATAGATCATGCAGTAAAAGAGGTCTTGTTCCAAATAAGATCTCACTTTTCACTGCGTCCATCCTTCCCAGCTCAGTTGTAGCATGGAACAAGGTATTGGTACCCGAATGAGTTCCCCACTAAAATAAAATCCCCAAGAACCTGAGGACACCGTTTCTCTCCTCTGTGTCCCTTATCTAACTACTCTTCAGCTGATCAAGAGTCTCTGGATATCTGCTTACCCCACCTTCGCTGAATGTATCATACGAAAAATACAGGCCATGCTCTGCGGGCTACAGCCACAGGACCTATCTTACCGATATACTGCACCCTCTTGTGTGTATAGCCCGGTATCTTCCTGCCCTGTTTTATCTTGGGAACTCTTCATTTTTCACCCTTTCCCATAAATGGAATCTTACACATGGTCTAGTGACTTGGCAAGGAAATGGCTGAAAGAAGAACCCTAATTTTAACTTTGAGATTCAGGTCTTTAAGTGAGGTTATTCCTCAGGCTGTTTCTAAAAGCTTGTGCTTTGTGCTCCAAAAGATCAATATGATATTCTTCTTTCCTTTAATGCACACACTTATACTGTAGTGCTCTTTGTTCTTAGGGGTGATATTAATTAGCATGTCACAGGAAGTCTTTATACTTTACATATGCTACCACAGCAAAGTGTCAGAGCAGGGGAGAGGACTGGAGGCCTTGCAGCACAAGCTGCAGAGCCTTAAACAAAGGGTTCAGCTTAGGAGTGGTTTGGACTTCATGACCTCTCTGACCTTAGCTGAGGGAGGGACATGCAGTTTTACACTGGACTGCACTACTGTGATTACTCAGATTGCTAGGAAGTTAACTAGGTCTCTCATGTAAGTTTCTTTCTCATTTTGGGTTAGTCACTTGCATTCTAGTGATTTGCTTTTCTTCATTGAACACTTGTTAGGGCAAACCTTCCTGCTGGTACTCCGTCAGAATTCTGATTGCAAAGTGGTTTTATTCACAAAATTATTTTCACACTTTTAAGCCTGCCTCATGCTGCCCATGTTTTTTTCTTCTGTGACAGGAACTCGCTTGGTAAATTTCTTGACATGTAATGGGGAGAAGAAATTCTTATAATTTGCATAAGTATCTGGTTTCAGGATATGTTGCTAAACTCAAAATGTGAGATCATTTCTTACTATGTTAAACAGTTCACGTTTTTACCATGTTAGTTTGCCACAAACCTATTGGGGTTTTGAAATGCACTGTCATTTGAAAAAAATCCAGACCTCTAAGTGGTATGGCTGAAGAAAAAATCTTTTGTACAAAACACGAGGTAAAGAGAAAAGGAAATAACAGAGTGACTGGAAAAATACCGTTTCATTACCATTAAAGGACTAAAACCTGGTTAGTTTAAGTAAAGGCCTAGATATAACCAAGTTTGGTGAATCAGGCTTAGTTCCTGAAGGAACCACAATTCACATCACAAAACTGCTGTTTTTTAAATCTCTCAGAATTGCTGCCTTTTTCTCAGCTTCTAACCTGATTTGGTAAATGCTGCTCTCCAGTCCTAAGCCTGTGCCCTCAATCCAGCGTCAGAAGAGGTGAGGACAGCACTAGCTGAGGAATTCTCATTCCACTACTTCTTAGGGCGCACAGGGTTGGTCTTCTTGTGAGCTTCTGCTGATGAGCAGATTGTCCAAAAATATTTGAGATGGGGTAGATGTGTGAGTGTCCTTTTTCTTTGTGATACAATCATTGGTATTTCTTTTCTGGAAGCTAGGCTTTGTTTCCCCTACTGTAAAGTCAATTATATCCAAGCTTTCCTGATATGCACAGCATCTATAATTATCTTACACAAATTTCTTCCCAACTTTTCATGTTACCAGTTCTCAGTTAGCCTTGGATGTCTGCATTCTAGCCCTTACTTGGCTGAGTTTGCTGAATGTTATTTGTCATAAGCCATTGGTCTTTGTCATCTGTGTCCCAGTAGCAACCAGGCCTGTGTGAATGCATTGCCCCCACCCCAACCCCATGCAGCTTACAGTCAAAATGTAAGATCTGAGATGTATGGAAAGAGCTATAGAGAGAAGTAGGAGGAAATAGAGACACAGGGCTGAGAAACAACACAGGAAAAAGGTTCTTCACACACTGACTTCCTTCTTCTTCTCCCATTTCCTGTACAGGGTTGTGGCAAGGGAAGGATATTAGGACAAATATTAACTGAGGCCACAAGTTTCTTAGCAGACTTTAATCACTTTCCTTTACTGGAAGGAGTTTTCCAAAGCAGGGATCCACATATTTATTGTTTCTAGACCAATCACTTGGGACTGAGCACAGAATAAAGCAGATACCTTCACCTCAAAGCAAACATTGAAAACTAGTCTGTTTTCATGAATAAGCAGAGAAGAACCAAAGGAATCCCCAAGTCTAAAATGAAACAGTTAAATGTACCCCATGACTGGAGAAATACTGGAGAAATGTTTTACTTCCACTTTGCTTTATTTCTTAATGCATTGCAAAAAAGAAAAACAGCAAACAGTAGACATATTTCTGAGTCTCTGGCTCTGATAGTGCAGCAGTTTGCATATAATGAGGGACACAGGAATAAATCATCAAGTTTTGCTGAAAACATGTGAGAAATGACATTGTAATAAAAAATGAGATGGGTAAGAAATATTTTTAAAGGGTACAGATGAGGACCATAATTAAGGGCCTACTTCTAGTTTACACAGGGTTAATGAAGTCCCTGATGTAAAAAAAAAAAAAGAAAAAAAAATTAAGGTGTTTCAAACTATTAAGATCAAAGTAGGACTCCTGGAAAACCTAGAATTAAACCTTTATAAAGCAAAGGACTCAATGAAGTTTATATAATAGAGATAGTGCTCCAGATCAGTAGAGATACAGAGAATCCAAATGTTTGAAAGATAGGAGACCTGACAAAGAAAGGCTTTTTCCTAAGCTCACAGAGTGAAGTTCATCCAAGGAAGGGCATGGAGCAGATTCTAAAGTACTTCTTTGAATTAATGACAAGTGAGTAATGAAGGTCATCTTCGTTTGCCAAAGTCCAGAGGACATTTCAGAAGAGTGATGTGAGCTGATAGAATAGGATGGGCTAGAAAATGAAAGTAAATGCAATTAAATTAAATTAAGGGAGAAGTCACTGGACAGGCACAAAGAGAATGACAGGTGTTCAAACTGACAGATTCACACTAACATTTGTTCTATGCAGCAGTGAACCAACGATTGTCAAGGCCAGCAGAGATTTTTTTCAGCAGTTGAGGTGAACGGCAATCTTGAACTAAGGCTTCTAAAGGTATTTGGTCACATTCAACCGCGTCCACATTTTGTCTGATTTGCCTTTGCAGGGACTAGATCTCAGAAGTACAGGACAGTATGCATCTCATCCCAGGGGCACTCTGAGTTTGGGAACACAAGCCACAAGCCTTGGACATTTTAGGGAAACAGCTTCTACGCAGAAATCTCAGAGGGCTTATGATGAGATGGAGATAGGGAAATGAGAGTGCCAAGGGGAGAAAGGATGTTTTGGCAGAAATACGAGTGGCTGGATCAGTGAAGGGTGTATGTAGCTTTTTAGTGCTTTCAGATATCACTGTTGAGCTGAGTGAAGTACATTCGCAGATAAAACCTGCTCAGAAGTCTCTTATGAGTGAAAAAAACATTTTAGTGAAGACCAGATAATGCACCACCTGCATCCCTGTCAATAATGCTCTTTAAATTTTGCATGACAGAGCAAGGTGATACAGAAACACAGCATTGACAGATGGGGACCATTTCAGAATCCCTCCTTTCTATAAACCTTGCCTTGCTTTTCTGTTTCAGACACCTTCTCCTTGCCTCTTTCCTTGCAATTTTATTTACAAAAGCACAGAATGAATAGTGTCTTTATCACACATTTTTTATTCAGGGCTTGTACGAGAATGTATTCCTGGGAATTATGTCTAAGACCTGTAGGGTTGATGCCCTGATGTAAGGAACTTTAATATTCAATCTGTTTGCCTATGGTCCATGCTACCACATGTTACTGAAAGTTTACACAGATGTATGCAAGGATTGTGAGTTGCCATTAGAACAGTTATTAAATCATAGGCTGGGGGTTCTAGAAAACAAAGATACAGAATTTCTAGCAGAGGACTGTAGAATAAATCCCAGACTTTGCAAGAACCTTTCTGGTTTTGAAGTGTAGGAGTTGCAAAAAAATTGTCACTCCATAAAGCAGATGTCTCAGCAAATGGGATACTATAGCCAAGCAGTGGCTTTATGGCTGGCACCAGGTGAGTCAGCAAACTAAAAGCAGGTCCTATACCTTCCAAAATGTATCAGCTACAGGATTTGTTGTTCAACTCACTCTGCACCACAGAATCTGATCTCATGTGCAAAGCCTTACTCTTGGATTAGTGATAACTCAATCTCCCTTTGTCTTCCCTAGTTTATGAAGTATTTGAAACCACATTTCTAGGACTTAGCAATTGCCCTTTCCTAAAGTGCCTACTAGGGCTAAGTACAAAAACACCCCCTGGAATATCTGAAAGGCCAGATGTGCAAGGGGAGGGTGAAGTCTTTCATTAGCCAAAGTGAAGTTTGAAATAGCTGACAAGCCTCTACCTCTCTGCTCAGAAGCTCCTTCTTACTCTCCCTCTTTGCTGACAGATATTAGCACTCCCTATAAGCTTTGTCTTTCTCATATTCTTAGACAGTCATATCATTGCAGCTCTTAAGGATATTAACTTGAATGTGTGACTGTGGCCAGCTTGCTGTCCTGGTTATTTAAGTTAAACACTGATTAATGCCTGCTATAAAGCCTCTGACTGCAGTGAGCATTCAGCTTAAGTGCTTCATCACAGCTCTAGCTGGTTCCTCCCACTATCATACCTGAAAACCCAGCTAGGAAAGCCTACATTTTAAAATGCAAATCCATCCTCCAAAAGAATTCTTAATGTTTTGGCCACAGGGATAACATCCTACAAAGTATAATAGTGATCAGTTTTGTTGGCCTGTGTACTAGGGATGAAGGGGAGAATCAAGGAAGTTTGCAAATTTATTCCTAGAGGGGAAAGAAATTATGAAAAAAGGCTGCAAAATCAGTAAGAGAGGATGGGCTTGTGGGTAACACACCACTTGGGGAATTCTTTTTGCTATCAGTGAGATTATATCTGGTACATGCAAAGAAAAAAATGTGTTGGATGGGGTCCAGAAAAATCAAACTCTAAGCAAAATAGGAAGAAATGTTTTGAATTGTACAATTTTGAAGAAATGTTGAAGAAAAGGGGAAATTTTTTTTAGAGAATGCATGTACCTGTTTTTATAAAACTTTTTTTAAGTCCCCCACAATATATTTCACATTTAAATCATTAACTCTTTTCCAAAAAAGGACCCAGCAGTGTCTTACGTATTAGCAAAATATATTTTTTCTTTTTTCGATCTAGAACCAACAATGGGTGAAATGAGACAAAGGTGAAGGGAATCTTTCAACAGGAGCAATTGCAGTTAAGCAAACTTTTCTTGAGAAAGTTTCACTTCCTAAGGTTTTTTGCTATGTTTGCTGATTTAAATGGCCATTGTATTAACCCACTTTTTGTGAGTTTCAAATGTCAGCAATTAACTGATGTCTTTTAGAAGAAGTAGAAAAAAGCAGACTGCCTGGTTCTCATTACTCTAAGGACCTAAGCACATCAACAAATTTTGCTGCCACAGCCTTGTACTTGGTGTTGCTGCAATACTACATGCCTCATATCAGCCTGTATTGGGTTCTTGCCAGGGGTCAAGATTCAGTGCAAATACCTGGTATCTCTGTACCAAGGGCTTTGGGCTAGAGGGGTTAATAACTCAGTCTCCCTTCATTACCATTCCTTCAGCTACTAAACCACAGCATTGCCCATTCTTGCCTTGAAGGGATTTAACTACAAATGATCTGTAAGAGCACTTTTCTTGTTGCTCTTTTATTACTGTGTCCTGAAACAGAGTAATTTCATTTACAAGCTATTTAATGGTAAATTGTGCACTAAGTCATAATGCACTGAGCTGGCAAATGCAGGCTCTGGAGATGATGCAGCTGTAATTTCTGTCTGGGACTTGGCAGTGACTGGTCAGTGTTTTGTTAAAGTCCCTGGGTCATTGAGGAGCTGGAGACACATGGAGATGCAGGCTCTGGAGCTGAGAAATTTGGATTTGCCTGATATACTGTCAAGCTTTGGAATGGGGCTTTTGTTTTTGAAACAAACTTCTGCAGCCAAAAGTTTAGGACAGGAGATAGTAATACACTTCAGGAGCTTGGCCAGTACAATCATATCCTTTAATAACAAGGAGAAAAAAGTCAGAATTTCAAATTTTAAAATTCCCAATGTTTTTTCAAATTAAATTATTTTATTTTTCTTTCAAAGCATCATTTTCTTTCCAAAACCCCTCTATTTTTAAATATTCAATAATATTTAAATAGTCACCATCAAAAACAGGTCTTAATTGTTTTAGGATTAAATATCTGCTTTGAAGCCTCCAAATTATTACGTGTTTTACTTCTGAATTCACCAAAAAAAATCAACTTTTTTCCTTTCAGTCTGACTGAAATGAGTCCTCTTGACTTTCCAAATTTGCCAGTGAAACACAAAAAAAGAGTTATTCATTGAGTTCCAATGAACACCCTTCATAAAACTTCCGAATTATGCAAACTAATCACCTTCTGGGAAATAGTTCACTTTATGGTACAAGCTTGAAACGTGATTCAGTGACTTCCACTTGCACACGATAACCCTCCTCATTCATCTGATTATTTAGACTTTTGCCTTGTCAATGATTTTGAGCTCATTTCCACCCTCCCTCATACCACCATCAATCTTCTCTAGTTTTCTTTTGCTTAGAACAAAATGTTCTTTATTTTTTGAGATATCAAATTCTGCCATCCCATGAGGCAAATGCAGCTGAGAGGACAGAAATGGTTACATGACTGGTTCATTAAGTTCCTTGCAAAACCTGTTACTACTCTGAGGTGTCAGCAGAAAGGAGAAGGAGCAGCCACCTTTCCCTGGGGCACCCGTGGCACCCCCAGATGACACCAATGCAGGGATGGCAGGAGAGCAGGCCTGCCAGCTGATGTTGCTGAGAATCTCGAGCTTTTGGCACAGGGTGGAGGGTTCTGTTTGCGGAGTCTATCCTTACAGGTGAATCTCTGAGAAAAACAAACATCAAGAAACGCAACAGAACTTGTGTGTGAGACACACAAGGTCGGACTGAGGGACCAGAGGCAGAGGAGGGAAAGGAAGAAGCTTTGATTTCCCCCTCCTTTTGCAGCCACCCTGATCTCTTCATTTCTCCCTTCTCTGTGCCCTGTGACTGCCAATGCTGCACCAGTGAGCGTGGTGGGAAGCAAGGGCTGCCAGCTTCCTCCTTACTGTCAACCAACACCCTCCTGAAGTGGATCACAGTCAGTCCCTCCCCAACAGCCTCTCTGAAGCAGGACCCTGGTCTCATTCACCCTCATGCTGCTAGGCTTTTCAGCTGACCATGAAGAGGAGCATAGCTGCCTCTCGCTTGAGTATTGCTGCTTGCAATTTTCACAAGAAATGTTCTCTTTCTTGTACTTCTCACTCATGCATGGGGCCAGTGGGGCCTCAGGGTGGTATCCCAGGTGCTCCAGATGAGCACAGGTCCTTCCCTTTGCACTAACATGGACAGCAGCCACCTGCACACTGTGTACATGGTAATTCATTTGCTCTGCGCTTTCAGGGATTAACTGCGTTTTTAATTAATCAGCATTTGCTGTTACTTGGATCCACTTGATTAAGTGCCCACAGTTTCTTTAAGGCTTTTTCTCAGTTACTTAGTTTAACAGCAAATATCATAAAGGCCACATCTAGCTTGTACACTCCTAGCTGTTTAAATGCCTACAATAACTGTCTGCGTCATTGTTGGACATTTTTTCCCCTTGATAGGTGAAAATTTTCTACAAGACTGCGTGCCTACAGCAACCATCATTCATTTAGCAGGAAAGGGAAGGCAGATGCTAAGGTGCTTCGTTATCAAGGACAGATCAGTTTTTTAATTTAAATGCCACCAAGACCTCCAGTCCTTGAAGATCAGGCAGGAGCAGAGCTTAGTCAATGTCACCTTCTGAGTTGCTTGTGCTCATTTCAGGGACATTGTGAAGCCCTGACAATCAACATGTCTTAGTGGCAAATCACGTTTCATGTGACTTGATTTCTGGTGAAGACATGACAAAATGTTTCTCCTTGTACTCTTAAAACTGCAGGCAGTTCTAATTTGCATTGGCAATTCTCAACCTTCAAGAGGAAATCCTCCTCAGGGAGCAGCAGGTTTACCAACCAATAGGGCCACCTCTGCTGTTACATAGTGGGCACACGTTCAGTGTGGGCACTGTGGTGCAGCTTTTGAGCAGCTCAAAGATTCCTCTTGTGACAGCAACCTTACACAAGGCAGCACTAACCCTTCCCTGCAAAGGGAGGGCTGGCCTGCAGTTAGGTCTGAGCACTTATCTCTTAAGCTAAAGTAGATATAACCCTCCCACCTCATCATTTCCCTCAGGCAGCCCAAGACTGCCACTTTTTTAATTGATTAAACTCATGGGATTTTACTGTATAAATTACTGTGATCCAAGTGAGAAGACACTGCACAGTGCCTGAATTGTCTCATCATACAGAGAAGGAAGGGTCCTTGTCCTGTGGTTATGGTTTTACCAACAGCCTGACCCCATGGAAGAGCAACTTCTACCAGAATGGGCAAGCTCATTCCCTGCTCCCCCAAATCCTTAGCTGAGTAGCCCAGTGCCTCTCTCTCCCTTGTTGCAGCATTAGTCCTTGTGCAGCCATGCAAGCTAAATCCTTTCTTTGCTCCAGTTCATGCCACTGCCAAATTAATCCCAGTGCCATCACAACAGAGTGATGATGCAGCTGAAGGCCAGAGAAGCAATCTGGATGGTGCTGCCTTTTCTTGACAATGCTGACTGAGATCAGGTCAAGCAGATCATGAAAACATGTCCTAAAATACTGCCTAGCACAAAACACTCCTGACAGTCAGGACAGGACTGGAGAATTCCTCAAGGCTTTCTCCTCAACCATGTCCATTTTGTTTGTGTTTAAATCTTTCTAAACCTTAACTCTCCAGCACACCATATATAATACATCTAATATACAGTGAAGATAATTAAATCCTAAACATGTAGTCTACGATATGGCTTGTCACACAAGCATGATATGGCTCACACTTGTGAGCTGTGTCGGCTCAGAGAATAAATGAATGGAATGAATATTTGAAATTGAAATTTATTTCTGTACAGTTGCCTGGTGAGGCACTTTAGGTCTACTCAGCTTTGACCTCAAAGATCCTCTAAGCAATGACTGCTGTAGTAAAGTTTTGTAGCAAAATGGTATTTTTGCTTTGATAGAAAGGGCTGAAGGGGGGACTGTGGAAAATATCAGAAATATTTAATTTGAAGAGGGGAATCTCTTCCAGAAACACACAGTTTGCTACAGAGACAGACAGACATATCAAGTGAATGTGATGGGGTTAAAGCAGGGCTGAGCTCTCTCTTCAAAGGATAAGGCAATCTGGGCATGTTAGGAACCTCAAGAGGGAGGTCAGGGGAAAGGAGTTCTGGGTGCCCAGAATTTCACTCCAGTTGTCTGTATTTATAAGGTAAATCCTGTTGGATCAGCCATAGCCATAGGAATGATGGAGATGTGAGGAACCCTGCTAGTTGTCTCTGTGAACAGCAGATGCTGCTTTGGGTGCTTGCCACAAGACACTTGTTTCTGGAATGAATGGCTCTGGGCTCCAGGAATACCCTGTCTGTCCCCACACCATTCTCCAGCAGCCATGCCTGAGTGTTGCAAGATATTTAAACTCAAAGAGCAGGTGTTAGTTACCAGCTCACCGTGCTGGCAGGGGGACAGCAAGCCCTTACCCCGGGGCAGCCAGCAAGTGCCCTCACCAAAGGGCCCCACACTTGTGGAGTGAGGATGTTCCAGTACCAGCTCCAGATAAGCAGTTTGGATGCAGCTGCCCAGCTTTGGAGGCTGAGAGGTTTTCACAGGAGTGTCCTTGGACCCATCTGATTTACTAACAGACACAGAGCAAGATTTAGCCCCAGAGAAATGGTGCAAAGGGAACTTTTCTTGCAAGCTTTCTGAGCCGATGTTCCTGTAACTCTGGGGGTTGGAACTCTGAGGCTTTATAAGGAACTCACGAGGTTCTCCCCTTCTAGGAAGAACATACCTTTTACATTAAAGAGTAGGCCACGGATCTTAAAAGCATTGATAGTTTTTCCCCTAAAATACACCCACACCTTCAAGAAGCATTTGGACAACATTCTCAGGCACATAGTATGATGTGTGGGGTTGTCCTGTACAGAGCCAGGAGTTGGACTTTGATGATCCTTGTGGGTCCCTTCCAGCTCAGGATATTCTATGATTCTATGATATTTATGTTTCACATTTATGGTGTTTTCACCTCACTTTAGGACCAGGTTTGTAATCTTGTATCTTGTCCTTGTAAGCGGGGGTGTAACAAGAAACAACAGCTGCTGGCCACAATAATTTGACAGCCCCAAAGAAAAGGGAAGATAAAAAGAGATGGGGAGTGAATCTCAGCTGAATTTCTCTAAATTCAGCATCCCTCCAAAATATTTAAGCATAGCCAATTAGGTAAAAAACGCTATTTTAAATGGGTAATGAAAAAATAAGTTAGAAGTAAAAAAATGAGCTGAGGGTGCAATAATGTTCTTATCAGGCCTCATTGATAGATGAACCGGGCAATATATATCTTTAGCCTTTCCCCTTTGGCAAGAGTGTTATGTGTTATCATGCAGTATATTTTTAGAAAAGCATCTGCCATACCTTCCTGAAGAATTCATTTCTCGCAAGCCTCCCCCTTTTCATTTTGAGAACCGTGGGTTTATACAAAGCGTCACCGTAAAATAGGTCTACCACAGTCAAATGTCACTTGACATGCTGCATTCTCAGAACCAGCAATACCGTGCCCTTGGCAGGAATGATGAAATATCAAGGGTAACTATGAAACACGTGGGAGCCAGCCAAGTCTTTCCTTTCATATCTCCTCAGTACTAGTGGTGTTTGCTTTAGTGTAGAGTGGCCATGTGGCTGGATGCCTCTCTCAGATGTCTTCCAGAAGGGAACGTGCTCCCTGCTTCTTCTACTCAATGTTGCTCACAGTTGTGCTGGGCAGACCAGTGCTGAAAGCTCGGTGCCCTTCTGCAGGTCACGGACCATTTGCACTGGGGTCCAGTCACAGACATCCACATGGCCCCAGACAAGGCCCACAAGGCACATCATGGCAGGTGCTGCATGAGATAGGGAAAAGGCACTATCGGTATCATGGGGATCCAGTCCAAAGCTTGAACAAATCCAGCATGTCAAGTTCATTTCTCACTGTGCAGTCACTACATCATTCCCCAGTCAGCAGGTGAGGCATGGTGAGTGCAGCAGCCTGGCAGGTGTTCTGGTGGGAGCATCACACAGGAAAAAAACAGTGGCTTTGTCCCTTGGCCAGTTTTGTGCAGAGCCCAGTTCTCCTGCCAGGGAACATTTTGTCATTGCTCAGTGGTGGTGTCTTCGTAATTTACAAGGCTGAAGGAGTATCACTGCATGAGGATGTGAGGCGAGAAGCCAAAGTTTATCAGTAGTTTGGGAGCTCATGGGAAATGTAAGGAATATTTCCTGCTGTCCTGGGATGGAGTCATACTTTGTCTTGCAGAATTTTAAACTGGGAAGCAGAAGTATAAACTTGAAATAGTTGACTAGATTGAGTAAAGCTTATTCCTGGGGTTTGTACTATCGGACTTTGTTTACCAACTGAGACAACTGAGCACTATGGAAGGAACAGAGTTATGAGAACTGTGGTGAACCTTCTGCAGCCTCCAGTTACCTCATTTGGCCTTCATATAAAGCATGAGCAAACAGACCCCTGACCTCTTTCTCTCCTCCCCACATCTTCTCATGTGGGAACTGTCTAAGCCAGTCCTGAGAGACCTCTGGTCCTCAGCACTGAATGTCACTGCTTTCAAGAACATTTGTTACTTTTGGAAATGCATCAAATTCCTCTGGACCCTGGGGAAAGGCTGAATGGGATGTCAGCTGAAGAGGCATCTCCCAGCTCCTTTTCCCAGATGCAGTTTTCCTCGACTCAGCTCAGAAAGTGCCCATGTTGAACAGAGGACTGCAGCCCCTCATATGCAGCAGCCCATCAGAGTAGGTGCTTTTCCAGAAGGGACACACAGCTTTCCTTCCAGCTTTCTAACTTAGCCTATTCTGCTTGCAGCAGAGCAGATGCACGGGCCAAAGCTGAGGCGAAGGCACATCCCAGAATCTCTGAGGTGCTGCTAGCTAGGTCCCTGCGGGCCTGTAAAGGCAGGAGAATTTTGATCCACATGGATCAGCAGGTGGAGAAACACTGCTCCTTGAGATACTAGGGACTGCCCCCTCTCCTAGCTGCCCTCCTGTCCCCAAGTGNGTCTGTCCCCACACCATTCTCCAGCAGCCATGCCTGAGTGTTGCAAGATATTTAAACTCAAAGAGCAGGTGTTAGTTACCAGCTCACCGTGCTGGCAGGGGGACAGCAAGCCCTTACCCCGGGGCAGCCAGCAAGTGCCCTCACCAAAGGGCCCCACACTTGTGGAGTGAGGATGTTCCAGTACCAGCTCCAGATAAGCAGTTTGGATGCAGCTGCCCAGCTTTGGAGGCTGAGAGGTTTTCACAGGAGTGTCCTTGGACCCATCTGATTTACTAACAGACACAGAGCAAGATTTAGCCCCAGAGAAATGGTGCAAAGGGAACTTTTCTTGCAAGCTTTCTGAGCCGATGTTCCTGTAACTCTGGGGGTTGGAACTCTGAGGCTTTATAAGGAACTCACGAGGTTCTCCCCTTCTAGGAAGAACATACCTTTTACATTAAAGAGTAGGCCACGGATCTTAAAAGCATTGATAGTTTTTCCCCTAAAATACACCCACACCTTCAAGAAGCATTTGGACAACATTCTCAGGCACATAGTATGATGTGTGGGGTTGTCCTGTACAGAGCCAGGAGTTGGACTTTGATGATCCTTGTGGGTCCCTTCCAGCTCAGGATATTCTATGATTCTATGATATTTATGTTTCACATTTATGGTGTTTTCACCTCACTTTAGGACCAGGTTTGTAATCTTGTATCTTGTCCTTGTAAGCGGGGGTGTAACAAGAAACAACAGCTGCTGGCCACAATAATTTGACAGCCCCAAAGAAAAGGGAAGATAAAAAGAGATGGGGAGTGAATCTCAGCTGAATTTCTCTAAATTCAGCATCCCTCCAAAATATTTAAGCATAGCCAATTAGGTAAAAAACGCTATTTTAAATGGGTAATGAAAAAATAAGTTAGAAGTAAAAAAATGAGCTGAGGGTGCAATAATGTTCTTATCAGGCCTCATTGATAGATGAACCGGGCAATATATATCTTTAGCCTTTCCCCTTTGGCAAGAGTGTTATGTGTTATCATGCAGTATATTTTTAGAAAAGCATCTGCCATACCTTCCTGAAGAATTCATTTCTCGCAAGCCTCCCCCTTTTCATTTTGAGAACCGTGGGTTTATACAAAGCGTCACCGTAAAATAGGTCTACCACAGTCAAATGTCACTTGACATGCTGCATTCTCAGAACCAGCAATACCGTGCCCTTGGCAGGAATGATGAAATATCAAGGGTAACTATGAAACACGTGGGAGCCAGCCAAGTCTTTCCTTTCATATCTCCTCAGTACTAGTGGTGTTTGCTTTAGTGTAGAGTGGCCATGTGGCTGGATGCCTCTCTCAGATGTCTTCCAGAAGGGAACGTGCTCCCTGCTTCTTCTACTCAATGTTGCTCACAGTTGTGCTGGGCAGACCAGTGCTGAAAGCTCGGTGCCCTTCTGCAGGTCACGGACCATTTGCACTGGGGTCCAGTCACAGACATCCACATGGCCCCAGACAAGGCCCACAAGGCACATCATGGCAGGTGCTGCATGAGATAGGGAAAAGGCACTATCGGTATCATGGGGATCCAGTCCAAAGCTTGAACAAATCCAGCATGTCAAGTTCATTTCTCACTGTGCAGTCACTACATCATTCCCCAGTCAGCAGGTGAGGCATGGTGAGTGCAGCAGCCTGGCAGGTGTTCTGGTGGGAGCATCACACAGGAAAAAAACAGTGGCTTTGTCCCTTGGCCAGTTTTGTGCAGAGCCCAGTTCTCCTGCCAGGGAACATTTTGTCATTGCTCAGTGGTGGTGTCTTCGTAATTTACAAGGCTGAAGGAGTATCACTGCATGAGGATGTGAGGCGAGAAGCCAAAGTTTATCAGTAGTTTGGGAGCTCATGGGAAATGTAAGGAATATTTCCTGCTGTCCTGGGATGGAGTCATACTTTGTCTTGCAGAATTTTAAACTGGGAAGCAGAAGTATAAACTTGAAATAGTTGACTAGATTGAGTAAAGCTTATTCCTGGGGTTTGTACTATCGGACTTTGTTTACCAACTGAGACAACTGAGCACTATGGAAGGAACAGAGTTATGAGAACTGTGGTGAACCTTCTGCAGCCTCCAGTTACCTCATTTGGCCTTCATATAAAGCATGAGCAAACAGACCCCTGACCTCTTTCTCTCCTCCCCACATCTTCTCATGTGGGAACTGTCTAAGCCAGTCCTGAGAGACCTCTGGTCCTCAGCACTGAATGTCACTGCTTTCAAGAACATTTGTTACTTTTGGAAATGCATCAAATTCCTCTGGACCCTGGGGAAAGGCTGAATGGGATGTCAGCTGAAGAGGCATCTCCCAGCTCCTTTTCCCAGATGCAGTTTTCCTCGACTCAGCTCAGAAAGTGCCCATGTTGAACAGAGGACTGCAGCCCCTCATATGCAGCAGCCCATCAGAGTAGGTGCTTTTCCAGAAGGGACACACAGCTTTCCTTCCAGCTTTCTAACTTAGCCTATTCTGCTTGCAGCAGAGCAGATGCACGGGCCAAAGCTGAGGCGAAGGCACATCCCAGAATCTCTGAGGTGCTGCTAGCTAGGTCCCTGCGGGCCTGTAAAGGCAGGAGAATTTTGATCCACATGGATCAGCAGGTGGAGAAACACTGCTCCTTGAGATACTAGGGACTGCCCCCTCTCCTAGCTGCCCTCCTGTCCCCAAGTGCTTGTGGCAGAAGGGCTGCAAATCGATGTGAGTGTGAAGAGAGGCAGAATGAGCCCTCGGCTGCGCAGGGGGGACGGTGCTTACCGTAGGTTTGCAGACTCTTGGTGCAGAACAGCAGCTCACGGCTTTCTGCAGAGGCCCCGGCGCGGGCAGAGCAGGAGGGGACCTGCGGGGGCTCGGGGGCTCGGGGCTGCCGCAGGGTCGGGCGGCGGCCGCGAGGGGGCGCTGGCGGGCGGTGCCGGCGCTNTTTGGTTTGGTTTGGTTTTTTTGTTGGGTTTTTGTTGTTGTTGTTGTTGTTTTGGGGTTTTTTTGTCCAAAGACAACACTGATGTGCTGTACAAACACTGCAAGTTTAAAGGCAGGGAAATTGTTTGCAGAATGTTTAAGTATCATTTCAGTAATTTTAAATCACTCTGCCTTGCACACTTGTATCTCTTACACTTAGTAAAACAATTGAATTTCCAAGTGTTGGGCACACAGTGATCTATTTAATACTATGATTGTTGCCATTTTATTCTGAAAGCAGTAAAGCATAGGTGTGCATTACATTTCCGGATCATAGTCTGTATTTTCGCATTTCCTCTTTTAGTATTAGACGCTCCTTTTAATTCTTTATTCATTTATTTCCTTCTGGATTTTTTTATTTATCTTCTTCTAGGTCAAAGGCTGCCTATGTCTTCAAGGGGAAAAGCTGAATATCTATGCAGCCAAGTAAAACTGAAAGAGCAAATAGAGCTATTGCTTGTGCCTTTCCCACTGTGACACATAACTACTTCAGGCAACACCTCAGGCCCATTTGGGTGTTGTAGCTCTTAGAGGGTGGCAGGGCTTGGATGAGCAGTGCACTCCTATCCCCCAAATGACCCTGTAAGGGTTGCTGTACCACTGACATGGTTAACTGAGCAGTCATAGTACAGACACATTTTGTGAGGCCACTTGAGCTAAGTAGCTCTTTGGCTGCTGTCTGCTTCTGTCGAGCTCTGCACACTGTAAAGCCTTTTATTATTTTTCTCTTAGCAAGTGCTCAAGTCCACAGACTTTTTCTTCTTAAATTCCCTCAACTGTGTCAAAGAATAAAGAAGTCTCTAGATGAAGGATTTCTCTTCTAATCTGAATTTTCTGCACCAACTTGAGCAGTCTTGCTTGGAGAAGCAGCAAGCAGTTTTCTACCCACCTGTGAGGGAACACCTGCTCTGCTGCAGATGGATGTCAGCAGTGATAGCTCACTACTCCCTGCCCAGATAACTTTCCCTTTCCAGCAGATGTTCTGGACTAGGGCAATGATACTATTCTCTTAGGATTTCTGGCAGAGTACCCAGCTCAAACTGAAGATAAACCAAACAGAAGGTAGAGTGGAGCACAAGAGATGGGAAGGTTTTTTCTGGGAGCTGCCTAAGGCAGGCTGCTAGCCAATGCTGATGCCTGCATTTAAGGTAGTTCTCCAGATCCCCTTCAAATCAGCAGAGAGAAGTCACCTATTTACTGATGTCAGATGTTAGATGAGATGAACCCAGTTTCTTTAGGCTCTCTCTTAGGCCATGAATGGACTCACTGTAGTGCCAAGTATAGATCTACATAAAATATCGAAAATGAATGAAATGTAGGTCATTTTAACATGTGGTCTGGCAACTTGCAGCATGCCATTTTGTGAATGAACAGAACCACCAGGAAAATGGGAAAATGTGTCTCTGTGTCATCCTGATAAGAAACAGGATCAACCTGATAGGAATGAAAGAATTGAGTTCAGAGAATATCACAGAATCATTGAGTAGCTTGGATTGGAAGGGACCTTTAAAGATCTCTAGTCCAACCCTCATGCAATGAGCCGGGAGATCTTCAAATAGAACAGGTTGCCTAGAGTCCTGTCCAACTTGATCTTGGATGTTTCCAGGGCTGGGACATCTCCCCCCTCTCTGGACAGCCTGTTTCACTGTTTCACCAACCTCATTGTCAGAGGTTTCTCCTTTATATCTAGTCTAAATCTGCCTTCATTTAGTTTGAAACCATTGCCCCTTATTCCATTGCATCAGGCAGTGCTAAAATGTCTGTCCCCATCTTTCTTTTAAGTATTGGAAGGCTGCAATAAGGTCTCCCTGGAGTGTACCCTTCTCCAGGCTGAACAGCCCCAGCTCTCTCAGAGTATCCTCATAGGAGAGGTGTTCACCCTTCTGATCATTTTTGTGGCCCTCCTCTGGATGTTCTCCACCAGGTCCATGCCTTTCCTGTGTCAAGGACACAGCACTCCAGGTGGGGTCCCATAAGAGCAAAGTAGAGGGGCAGAATCCCCTCCCTCACTTTGCTGCCGTCTCTGCTTTGGATGCAGCCCAGGACACGTTTGGCTTTCCAGGCTGGGAGCACAGTGCTGGCTCATATCCAGCCTCTCATCCAGCAGCATCTCCAAGTCCTTCTCAGCAGGGCTGCTCTCAGTCTGTTCATGCCCCAACCTGGATTAACACCAGGCTGGGGCATGCACCAGAGTTTGCCCTGACCTAGGTGCAGCACCTTGCACTTGGTCTTAACCTCATGAGATTCCCATAGGCCCACTTATCAAGCTTGTCCAGGTCCCTCTGGATGGCATCCCATCCTTCAGGTGTGCCAACAGGACCACTCAGCTAGGTTGTGTCTGCAAACCTGCCAAGGGTGCACCCAATTCCACTGTCTGTTGTAACTGGTGAAGATATGTATTATCATAGCACAGACCCCAAGGGAAAACACTTGTCTTGATGTCCATCTGAACACTGAGCCATTGACCACTACCCTCTGGATACAACTGCCTAACCAATTCCTCATCTATCGATCAGTTCACCCATCAAATCCATCTCTCTTCAATTTAGAGAGAAAAGTGCTGGGGGACCATGTCAAAGGCCTTACAGAAGTTCAGATAGAGGACATCTGTAGCTCTTCCCTTCTCCCCTGATGTAGTCACTCCATCACAGAAGGACTCAAAGTTGTCTGGGTTGATCTGTTCTATGATCTTCCCAGGCACAGCTCAGTAGTTCATGTGGTCCTCCTTTCTATGCTTCTTAAAAATGGGTGCAGTATTTCCCTTTTTGCAGTCACCTGGAACTTCCCCTGACTGCCATGTCTTTTCAAATATCACAGAGAATGCCTCGGCAACTACATCAGCCAGTTCCCTGGGGGCTCTGGGATGCATCTCAGTGGGTGCCATAGATGGTCACAAATGTGATCTTCTCTTACAGTGGGAGTCACTCTGCTCCCCCAGCCTGCCTGCCATGCAGTTCCCCCACTCAAGAGATGTGGGAAGAGGGGTGTCCAGTGGACACTGAGGCAAAAAATGTTTTTGAGTACCTCAGCTTTCTCCTCATCCATTGTTACCAGTTTGCCAGGGGGCAGTGTGCACTTTCTTAGACATTTGTGGAGATTTGGCATCAAATCAGGGCTGAACTATTTCTAAGGCAAACTATTAATGAATGCAAAGTGCTAGGTGTAGAGGACAGCTATTACATTTATATTATATGATGAAACTAGTATAATGAAATTGAGAAACAAAAGAAATACATTATCTCCCATGAGTTTTATGAAGTGTTCCTTCACTGAGGACTCTTTCCCTGTTTTCATTATTTTCCACATCAAATCTTCCAAATCTTCCACCAGGGTGTTACTTTATTGTGCACCAGAGGAGGGAGATACATATCAACAAACATTCTGAGAAATACATTTACAGGAAATAAAAAACTAACAAACAAGTCTCTCTGCACCACTCTCTGTGTGAAGAGGCTGTTCGGTCTCACACCTGTTAAATAGCTTAGTTAGGGATTAAACTAGTGCTAGCTACTGAAAATGTAGTGGGCTACGTAGTGATCATCACACCGTCTTCAAGTGCTGAGATGCACAAGTGTTATCTGTGGGAAAGAGCCCACTGAGTGTCATACACAAATGACAATCAATGCTGTTCTAAGAAGTCCATCTTTTTAATTGCTTTGCTGGCAGATGGATTCTGCACAGTCTCATTTTCTCACTGCAGGCTGCCTTTGTTTTTTCTCACTTTCTAATCAGATAAATCCTTATGGTTTGCAGACACATCACTCTGCAGAGACATATACACCACTAAAAAGATCTCACAGGCTTTTTTCTGCAGCATTGGAGTTGCTCCATTCTGGTGAATTAACCCTTCAAAACCTAAAACATCTCAATAGAAAAGGAAACAGATTTTACACAGGTGAGGGTTGCCATTTTGATTTTGAGGTAATGGAGCCATTTCCACTTTCTCTCCATTCTCCTTATCGTGTGAGAGTCATAAAAGGTTGACAGTCAGCCTCTTCATTTACATGAAAGACTCAAGCTTCAAGCTGTCTCCTGAAATAGTTTTCCAGTAAGAGCGTCTGCAAAGTTGTTTTTTTTTTTCCTAGGTGAATAATAAAGCAAAATTATTTGCTTTATTCACCCAGGAAAAGATAAGATGACCTGACATTTTGACTCTTTCCAGGTGTATGGAGAAGTCAAAGGCTTTTAAAAGAACCCATGCCCTAAAAACTTAATGAATTATTTAGGTGGTATGCATAGTTCAGCCTTGTAGTGCCTCAAACGGTCTCTGTACATCCAGTGGCTCAGGAGTTCCTGATTTATTTAAGCTGCTTTCAGGTATTTGTCACTGGAGAATAGAGATCTCTTATCGATTTGTGGGTTTGTTCCTTCAGAGTACCAGATCCCTTGAAGAGCTTCTGTTTGTCCCTCTTTTCCTTGTAACAACAGAAGGTTGTTCTGATGTGCCACTGTTCTTTGTCTCACTCTTCATAGTAAGACTTTGCCTTCTCATCATCCAGGCTGTAGCCCAGTAGAACGTTAAATTTTTTCTGAGGTTTTGAAGGAATGCTTCCTCACATGGTTGTCCTCTCTGTGCACAGGACTCACCAAGCCACATCAAGAGGGCTCTGCTTCAGTAGCAGAGACCTCAGATTTGAGGACAAAAGAACCATTACACAGTCTCTGTGTATTTTTGTATTAGTTCTTCAAAACAACTTATGTGTTGCCATACTATTTCCCTAGGGGATGGGATTCCTGCTATAATGTAGGGATAGCTCTTCCTACAGTTGATATCAGCAGTGAGATTCCGTATTTGCTAAAGAAATACCAGCACATGCTGATATTGCAAAGAGGGCACAGTACTTGTGCTTTCATTCAGCATCACTGCAAGCAATTTCTCTGTTCTGTCAGTTAATGTTTGTGAGTGCAGCTGGAACCTGGAGGCCAATGGGCTGTAGATGACAAATTTGTTTTGATCTGAGGAAGGGAGGGTTCTTTTGAAATCGAAGTCGTTATTGAAATCTAAATTAAAATGACCCAATTGCCAAGGCTTCCTCGGTGGAAGGAGGTTAATTAGGCAGCCATCCTTCTCCTGAGCAGTCCCTGCTTTGAGGGAATGAGTAACAACATGAGCTGAAGTCTACACCACAGAATACCATTAGATTTATTACTCTGCTTTTACAGCTCGGAGTAAAGAGAACTGCTGCAATTAATGAATGAAGTGAATACAGTGCTTCAGTCAAGGTCTGGGTGAGGCATAAAATACAGAGCCCAGTTCTGCCAGTCACATACTGGCAGGAGCTGACACCATAGTTTGTCAGAAAAGGAAAATGGGATCAGCTCATCTTTTCAGTGAAAAGAAATCTCTCCCTCATATGTATTTGACAGCATCCTACCAAAACTCTCCAGGAATAATAGCTGGGAGCAGAGAGGAAATTAATGAAGGCTTAGAGTTCAGGAAGAAAGAGACAATTCAACCAATTAGCCAGAAGCTGGAGACACTCTTCTGCAGATTGCTGGCTGCAGCAGGCAGGTTATATGTGGTATTATGAAAAAAAAAAATGATGTTTCCAGTTCCAAATTTCATGCTCTTGCACCCGTGTGATTTCCAAACAGTCACTGCTGACAGTTCACTGTTGTGTAGCAGAGAGATGTAGATTGTGTTCTTCTTCTCAAGCATTAAACTTGTTCTTGACTGAAAACAAAGCCAGCTAAGCCCAAAAGGCAGTAACAATATATATTCCTCTCTTTTCATTCTTTTTCACTGGTTATACACCCAATTTAAAAATCAAACAGCCACACATGCCAATCACATTACAATTCCTTACATTTTCTTGTATTCTATTTCCCAGTCAATCGGCTGTCATCTGTTTTGCCTTTACCCTCTATACTCTTCAGGACATGGAATATCACCTTTCAGCTTGCACAGCATGGAGAAAAATAGATCTTTGATTATTACTGTAATATAAACATGTATTTGTGATGACAATGATTGCAATTGCATAAAATAAAAATCATAAAGATTGTTTCTCAAAACTGCTGTTAAAGGCCTTGAGATGATTGCTAGCTAATGATAGAAACACATTTGTTTCGGGGCAAGCTAGGCCATCATAAAGGCTTAATATCTTCCACTGGAGGTGCTAGGTTTGCTGGAAACTGGACACCATTGCCAGATGGAGCACAGGTCTGTGTGTTTCTGTTCTGTTGCAAAAAGCCTTGTGAGTTCTGGGTCCCCCAGGAGGAGGCAAGTGAGTTCGTATGATCTAGTTTGCAAGAGGAATGACTGATGCATTCAGAAAGCAAGTTTCTTCAGGCATGGCTTTTTTCCATTAGAAAGGGACGCACTTTGCCAACCAGAGAACAGGGCAGGCAGCAGTCACTGGGCAGCATGGATAGTTTGGCAAGGAGACCTTACACTGAGCAACACTGGAGAAATAGAAAACCATGCCTGCATAACTCCAAAAGAAACATTATATTCTCATAAAGCTGATTACATGTGTAAATGTTTACACTCTCTCAACCATGTACAGATGTTCCCCGTGGGATAAAGCACTTTCAGTATGTTCTAATGGTGGGGGCGGGGGGTGAGGGGCAGAAGGGCTGTGAGGTGGGTCTAAAGCTTCCTTCTGCCCTTTGAAAAACAGTAATTTGTCTTCTGGGTTGTGTACATGTGCTTGATCTGCACTCTGTTCTTTCTCCTTGTTTCGCCCCCAGTACCATGATGTTGCAAATTTGTGGCGAGTCAGCATCAGCAAAACTCTCTTTCGGTGGAACTATTTCAGAGCAATGCTGTGCTTGAATTCAGTGTGAGGGGATCACCTGTGGTTTCTGAGTTGTGCAATGAGAGTTCACTTACAGAGCTCTTTGTTGATATTGTTTTCTTGGCTTCCCTTTGATGTTGGCATGTGCAGCCCTACAAATAGGCAATAAAGTGAAAAATAAGCTCTGACGGCCAGATATGTTCCAAGTGGTAAATAAGAGGTATGTCAGAAAGGAAGTGAAATGTGCAGAAGGAAGAAAATAAGAACATTTATGTGTTTCTGTCCCAGCCCCGGCATCTTTGCAGGTTTGCTTTTCTAATACTTTCTCCTCCATGGCTCTCAGTGCTGACATTTGCTGAAGAAGGAAATGAGGGAATCTGATATAACATCTTCTGAAGTTATCACTGTCATTTGTGCTACAATATGAGGACCTTGACCAAGACTTGGAGTCCCAGGCACTGTACAAAAATATAGTCACCAGTAAAAATAGCCCAAAGAGCTTACAGTTGCAATAAGGAAGATACATAGAGAGGGCCAATGAAAGCTCAGAGGCTGTGCTGACAACAAAGCTCACCTGTCTGCTTCTCTGTGTCATCTCTACATTATACTGCTTCTGCCAAGTCTTTCTGATGACCTCTCAGCACAGGTGATCTTGGCCAGCAAGTCATTGAATTTTAGGGACAGCATTTACCCAGAGCTACAGGGCATCTACAGGGAATAGACTTCAGTCATTATTCTTGCTGTACATGAATTTGCTTGCGATCTGTGCAAGAGTAAATTGCAGACTAATTTATCCTTTGCATGCAAAGCAAGTTCCACAGTTTGCAGAGGGAATGTATGCCAAGGATACTTGTCAATACCCTGGCAATCTTCCTGAGGAATAAAAAATGTGAGTCAGTCTGAACCTCCTGCTCCCAAATCAGACTCATCACTCATCATTGCCTTCTTGCTGTGTAATGTGGTATATTCCCAATCTTTCCTGAAGAGCAGTGGGACAGATGACCTTCACAAGGGTCCAGCCTGGTGGCATAGACAAATTCTGATACAGATCTTTGACTTTCTGCTGCCCTCAATTTGCCATACTCTATCATCACACAGTACAGCCATGCTGCTTTACTACTTTACTCCCTCAGCAGAAGACATTCCTTTCTACATGGAAACACGTTTCCCAACCCTGTCATCTGATAATCAAAAGTTGTCATCCTGTGTCCATAGTGCTAGGGGACAACTTGAGTTATGGAACGGCTGTGAGAGATGGTCAACTCTGTGGTCATAGAAAAACTCATTACAAAAAAATCCCAATCCCACAGCTTTACAAGTGATGAAATGATTATGCCTTCTAGTTCCTGTGGAGCAGTGTGTCCCCCACAAGATGCACTTGTGCCCATGGTGGGGGTAGTGGGTAGAGTTTACAAGCAGTGCGAAGAATGTCCCAGTTGTGCTTTTTGTCCTCTGACAATGGCTGAGCTTCATATGTGCGCATGAGCACCATACCTCTGCTTCCCCCTTCACTTCCTTTTTCCAAGCAAGGACTGGCACATCACTCCTGTGTGCGTCACATGAATATTCTACATATGTCACAAGTCCAACATCTAGCCCATCCTAGTGCCAGGCCAAGTGCTTTCCAGATAATACCCCAGCAGAGATGAAACATGGAGAGGCCAGACAGGATAAGCCAGCTGGCTTCAGCCCGGGAGGAGGGATATTAGAGTGGCAAGCCAGTGTCACAGTGACAATGAGTCACCCAGGTATGCACAGTAACTGCAGAGGTGGAGCCACAACATCCTTTGTGCTGTCTCTTGGTTTCCTGTTGCCAGCACAAAACCAGTTTGCCTTTAGCAAGTAAAACCCTTTGTTTCTCTGTATTTTTCCCTGTCTTGGATCCTTTAGAATTTTACCATGTATTTGCAAACTATATGCGTATGAGATGCTAAACTTGGAGAGGTTATAGCATGAACTCAATCCTAAGGGATCTGAGAGTGCTACTCAGCTGCTAGTGCTCATGTCATTCAACAAGAGGCAGCACTGAATTGATCAGTCCCTCAAATTTCACAGATTTTTGGTTCTGATATTTTTCTTCTGCTATTCTGTAGTCGAAAGTGCTGAACATTAGTTTGTTGACCCAGATTGCAGCCCAGCATTTACATGGGAGAAGAAGACACACCCACACCAGGTTGCACAGATGTGCAACTTCCTCACACAACTAATGATACATCAGCTGGATTCCTTCCCTCAGTAAACGTACACAAGAACTTGTTGTTTGCAAGAACAAGGAGTTAATATTTATTGACCAAGCATTCATTATGGCAGCTACTGAGAACATTTTTATAAAGAGGTCTGTTTAGTGGGGAAGGTGAATGTCATATTTTCCACCTGGGCAAGAAGGGTTAGTCAAGACCTTGGTTTTCCTGGGCTGTAGGTGGAGCACAAGAAGAGTGCAGCATGCATTCTTGATGATTAGAATAGCTGTTGCAGAGCCACAGGGAACCCACTCTGATCTGCAGTCAAAAAGGGATGGTCTTCGGTGTTCTCCCTGTGCTTAGTGATAAAAGTCTTATGAATACATCTCAAGTCCAGGGCTAGAGCAAATTACAGCAAATTTGGAGGTGTGGGAAAGTCTTACTTCTATATACAGATAGTCTGAATTTATAATTTTTCTGATACTTCTCATATCTCAGTGGCAGGTAAGTTGACCCAGACAAGTCAGCACACAGCCAAGTCAAACGTTATTAATCTATAGATACCTTAGACACAGTGAGCATACTGTGCTGGATGTGCAATCCAAGACATACGCTCACTGGTACGGGGTTTTTTTTAATATCTATTTACATATATACATAATAATGAAGAGGAAATACCAAAGCTTGCATCTGTGTTTGTACAGTTGTTTACATGTCCATACGTATAGTAGCCCTCAGTATCCAATGCAGGAGAGGCCTTTGCTTTAAATCTTTTTTTAAAGTAGTGATTTCTGTGCAATGCATGCAGCAAGCAGTGTTTAACTGTGTGCGGAGTTCATTCTGTCACAGGCATAAACATGCAGGGACAGAAAAACCACATCTTCTACATGGATGCTTAACACTTGTGTCATGAACCCAGGGCTTCCAGTTTCTGCTAGCATCCATCAATAGCAGGCCAAACAAAATGTTATTCTGTAAATTGATTGCACAGCAGATAGCTTTTCTTGTTGCAAATCTCCATAGTTCAGCAGATTGGAGGAGGGGGGAGGGAAAATCAAACTCCATGCCCTGGGAGCCAGGCCATCTTAGTGATTTACAAATGACCTCAGTGATTGAAGTCATTCTGGGTGCTTAATATTGCTCAAGTCTCTCTGTCTCACTCTCTCTTGCACTCTCTCTCAACATAATAAAGCTAAGGAAATCCAGGAGACTAAATTCAGTGCTGCAGATTAGTGACAGGAAGGAAACTGGATATGCATGAATTAAACAAGACCATTTGCCTTTTTGGATCTGCAGATGTTTTTCTCTCAGAAATGCAATTTTTTTTTTTTTGCAGGTGACACCCACACATCTCCTTCACTTACTGGCGATGATAAAAAAGAAGATAAACAACTGGAGCTCATGCACTTAGGTTTAATCTTTGTATGTCATCATCGCCAAGCAAAGCCACAGCAGTAGGAAAATAGAGCTAGTTTCTGCTGCTCGTTGCTAACTGACATTTCTTCACCAGGTTGCTCATGTAACCTGTGGACTCTTTAAACTCCACTTTGTACCTGCTGTCTTCTCACAGCATGTGGGTACTGCCATGCTGTGACTGGACTGAGCTGCAGTCCATATATACTCTGCCTATACCCCAGTCCTCATTTTGCCTCTGCCTTAGTGGTTTGAAATCAGATTGCAGAACTACAACATAAACACCTTAATAAAAATTAAAAAAAAAAATAAAAAGGGACAACAAAGGAACACTGATTTTAAAAACCTCATAGTGCAGGTTAAAGGTAGGATTTGTAAGCATTCTTTTAGTACAGAAAGGAGAAAAGGCAAATGCAAGAGTATTTTAAAATCTTTTTTGTATATGTAAAAATGTCCTGAATAAACACAGAACCTTCATCCTTCCAAGAACTGCTTTTACTGGAGGAAATCCACTAGAGCAGGAGTTCAAACTAATGCATTTCTCCCATTGCTGGAGGAAAGCTCTGGAGTTGCTTAATTTCACTTTTCCTGCAGTGAACCATCCATCCATCCTACCTTGCCAGCCAGTTTTCTTGTCCATTGCCTTTTGAACATAATTTGTGCATTCATCTCAAAAGTTTCTTGGGAGTCAACTGTCACCCAAGTCCACACACAGGACCTAACCTGGCTTTCACCATCAATGCAGCTCACATCTCAATGAAGCAGAGCAGGCACATAGTAAAAGGTACTTCTTGTGGCAAGAAGGACTAGGAAGTTTTTAAGAGTTATTTCTAGGATATGGCTATGGAGAGGCAAAAGTCTGGGTTGTGTAGTACATCCTGCAGCTGGTTTGTTCATTTCTGTTCCCTGAGGGACTGTTCCAGAGTTTCACTGAAGAGGTTTCAGAGTGATTTCTCCTTTAACCCCTTTTGCTTCTCCCATCCTTACTGGTGAATTGCTCCCTTAGAGGGCTGGACTTGAAAGTAGTGTCAACTCTGTGCCTGAGGGAACATGAGAGGTTATGCCCCTAATGTCCAATTCTGTATCTTCATAGTCTCATACTATTTTGTTGTTAAGATAAAACATTGGCATTGTTTCAACAATCAGCTAATGAGAGAAAGAGCTACAAAAGGAGGAGATAATGCTCCCAAAGGCCTCATTCCACCCTGGATTTCAGCCTCTGTCCCTGAGTATCAGGAGCTGATGAGTTAGGCAAACAGAGAAACAATTTCCTTTCTGCAACCAGCTTTGATTTGTCTGGGGAAGGCTGAGAAGCCCAGGAAGAAATGTGAGCAACCTACTTAATCATTTTCATGAGGAAAAAAAGTAAATCAGCTCTCATCTTGACCGCTGGTGTTTGAAGATTAAAGTTAGCCCAAGGGCTGTCACAGGCAGCGAGCATGGCAGGAAAATTAGTTCGTTCTGACTCACGACAGAGTGATCTAATTTAATAGGGCACTGACGAGGCTGTCGGGCATTAATTTAGCTATTATCTAAGCCAGCCTGATTGCTGGTTGTGCCCTGCTGCAGCCCTCCATGAGAAGGGCTTGAGCTGCTGCACTCGGAATGCGACGCCCGCTGAGCGGCTGCTCTGCCCTGCCCTGCCCGGAGCGTTCGTGCAGCGCTGCGAGGGAGCGGGGCCGGCCCCGCTCAGCGTGGGCTCGGCTCGGGAGGGGAAATGCAGCGCAGTTAAAGAGCCGCTCCGGTCACACAAGGGGGCAGAAGGGAGGCTGGATAGGAAAGCTTCCTTCTGGCATTTCCTGCCTTTGATTTCTTAATTTCGCAACCCGATCTCTTGTCTTTTAAGGTACTTTAGTATATAATTTCTTAAGCTTCTTTATTTTAGAGGGAAAGGATATTATAAAAAGGCTATTTGATCCTCCTACCAGATTGAAACCACTTCGTTACTTTCCACAGAACTGTTACTAATTGCTTGCTTGCATCTTTGATTTTGCTGGTTAGGTAGTAATCTTTCCTGTCTGAAAAAACAGATTTGTTCCAACCCATGAGAACATTTCAACCTATCCAGAATAATTCCCTTGAAGGAATAAGAAAGCAATGAGGAAAAGGAATGATGTAGCCACGTAATGAGACAATGACTATGAAAACTGTGGCATTTGAAAATTCCGCATAATTTCAATGGTCAGATGAATGAAACTGAAGAGCTCCTGGTAAGTTTATGTGACCTAAAAATAAAGTTGCATTTAATTTTTATTAAAACAACAACAACAACAATAACAAAAGCAGGAGGGGCAGGAAATAAGAACCAGTGCCTTGATCCTGAAGATCCACTAAGAAAAAGAAAAAAGCAAACAAACGAACAAAAAAGCCGACCATGAATTTGAGATCATTCAACTTTTTGTTTCTTTGCAAATGGGTTTATATGAAATTGGCACTCTCCTAATACTTTGTCAGCCAAATTGGCCACATCATACTATCTGCATGCCCTTGAGGCTGGAATAGTAACATACTGTAATATGATGCTCCAACAAAAACACCTAATTGTGAAGAACAGTCCATTTGCATCAAGCAGCTAGTTTCCCTCTCACAGCCACTTAAAGACACTGACTGTAGCTACAAATTACTGCCTAGTGCTGTTTTCAGCCTTTCCTAGTCTTTACTGGGCCTTAACAAAGCTGATCCTGTTCTCATCACCCTAACCTGTTTTCTGGTTAGTATGAGTGACTAACAAAATTATGTCTTGGCCTGTGATTCATCTTGCATAACACATTTTCCAGTCACACAGCAAAAGCCTTGCTGAGAGTGGAAAGATTTGATCTTTAGCACTGAAGCCTTCGCCTGTGTGCTCTTAAAACTCAAGCTTTTTGTACCATGTTTTTATTAGTCAAACATACCATCAGTAGCCAAAGTTGCTTCTGCTGTCAGAGTGTGTCTGCAGGCATAATGAACTTGGCAATAGCCAAGAGCTTGCTATGCACAGGAAATGAAATGTACAGAAATTAAATGCACTGTGGGAAGCATGTGGTGTGTGAGATCCCCACGTGGCTGCTTGGCATAACTGAAAATATGATGATGGTGGGAAAAATCAAAGGCATGAAAGACCCCCAAATCCTTCAAACAAAAAACGTGTACCTATCCAATCACCACATGGCTTCAATCTCCTATGGGAACTCCCCATCCCAAACTGGGGAGGAATGTGGCATACAAGACAGTCTTTGTGAAGCAAGTAACTAGTCAGGCAGGGATACATGTGGAAGGCTGCACAATGATGTTAGAGGTTAACAAATAGGATGGATTCCTGAACTGCTGAGTCTGGAATGGAAATGAAAGGAAAAAGATGATGCATAAAGAAGGAAGATAAGATATTTTTTGGCAGAGATGCAGGGTTCACATTTATAGCTACAAAAGAAATAGGAGGCATTTTGGAAAAAATGTTACACAGGAGGATGATGTTGGAATTTGGAATATTCAGACTAGAAGGAACGTCCAAGACTTTTGGCTTTAGTAAGCCTGACCACCCCAAGGAGGGGGGTGGTTCAAGACACTGCAGAGATAACACATGCTACCTCCTCGGCATTTGTCTCCTAGGGCTTTGGTTCCTGGAATCAAAGAAGAGCCAGGCTGTTGTATTGTGCTGTGCTGAAGACGTGCATCAGCATGCAGGGGGCTGAAGGGGTTGACCCCTTGCAACGTATGTTGATTGCTGTTCAGATGTGATGACTGCAGATCAGATGTTCGTTTGACACTGAGACTCAAAAGTGGGGGAAAGGAGGATGAAAAAATCAATCACTCTTTGGCAGGATTATATTTGCATTTGAATTAAAACTTGTGTGTAAGGCAGAAAACCCTATTGATCCACCTCTGCCCTCCATGAGGGACAGTTTCCAAGTTCAGAGCTGCAGCAGAGGGAGGTTTCTTTTTACATCATCCCATAAACATCATATAGACCCCAAAGGCAGGGCCAGGGAGGGACGGGGCTGTCCTGGCATGTTTTGCATTGCCTAAAACCAGATGGAATAAATTAGGATTGCTGTTTGTCGAATATGCTAATCCACATATGCAGAACCAGACTTCAGGCTTTACTGGCTTGCTTCTCTGCAAACACTTTATTTTAGTCCTTTGCAGTGGTAGATAAAAGGAATTTACTGGTATCCCATCTCCAACAGTCTGTAATTCATGTTCCTACAGAGCTTTAATATAACAGCAATGTCCATTTTAACACAGTGCTGGGGCTTCTCATGTCCTGATTCTCCTCATTTTTTCATTCTATGTTTAGGATATTTCCCTGTGTCCCCCTTCTGATTTAGTCAGTCAGATGAATTAATACTTGTTGCAGATATTCCAGGATTTACTTTCCAGTATCATGTCCGGGGAGCTAACAGAATGTGTTAAATATGGAAAGTACAAAAGTGTTAGGAGAAGGAAAGCAAATTATACCAATATTTGCTTTAGAAAGTAATACTTTCCTCTGACTAGCCTCAGGCCTTACACATTAATTCAAGATTTAATTTACTGTATCTATTTAATAACTTTAAAAGGAGATTGCAAAAAGTATAATAAAACTCTAGGGAATATAGACGTAATGAAGTAGATGCATCTATACCTAAATATGTATATTTTCAGTTTACGCGAAGAACATTTATCCTGTTCCATGAGTTGGATACACATTTACCATCTCACCTTATAGCTTCACTACAAGTTGTGATTTTCCACAGCACATTGTGATCATACATGTCATTGTGTCATACAATTACAGACTTGGTGCCATACCCTGACAGAGAGCTGTGCTCAGCTTGCTGCTCTCTGCTGGGAGTGTCTGCTCAGCACAGGATCATTCTCATCTCCTCTCCAAGTGAGAGGAGGGAGGTGGCAAGGCATTAGCATCCCCCTGTCAGTGCCAGCAAGGAGGGCCAGGCTGGGGACCATGCAGTGACTGCCACATGTCCTGCCTGGCTCCCTCCCCTCTGCCCTGTGCATGTGTTCCTTGCTGCCTCAGCTGCAGTACAAAGGTGCAGTGAGGGCTTCTCAGGAAAAGGGAGTAAAAATTGTATGTGGAAAAATGTCAGCCTTAGAGTGTTTGTGCATGTGGTGAGGGGGAAGGAGAAGAAATCAATAAGACTATTTTGAAGTTCTTCAGTTCAATCATTTGAGTTTGCTGAACTAAGCCAGACCAAGGCTCTCAGGTCCATGACTGAAGGCCCAGCTCTGCCTCTTGGGCCTTGCTTATCATTGCCATTGGGGCTCTGCTGTCCCTGGCTGGGGCAGGGGGCACCTCACTGCTGCTCAGAGGTGGCACAGCAGCCTCCAGGAACTTGGTTCATGGTGATATAAGACTCCAAGTGGAAGGTTTGGGGCAGTGAGCAAACTCAAATAAAACTTCCAATTTGGAAGTGCCAAAGTTGTTTTCTTGGCTTAAGACATCAAAGCAGATTGCTGTCATGCTTCCACATCTCTACTTTTGTCCTGCCTCCTCAAAGAGAGAAAGAATCTTCTTATCCCAGTTTGAAAGGTATTAAATGTTGTACAATCCAAATTTTATTTCAAGGTGGGATTATGGGGTTTTTTTTCTTTTAATTATTTATTCAGTAGTCTTTATAAAATAAACATTGTCTCCTCAGTATGAAAAGGGATTTTATGCCAAGGCAATCTCAATTACAATTTAGTATGTCCTGTTAATGTAAATATACTACATTGAAAGAATGAATGATGTTTTACTAAAGACTTTGTCCTAGTCTGGCATGGAGCAGCCCTGAGAAATATCTCTAGAGGGAAAAGTAACTTCCAGATAACACAAAGTTCCTCAAAGTGCCCAGAGCAGATCCTGCAGATGTCTGAGAACTTGCATGTCCAATTTACAATGCTGGGAATGAAGAATCCTCTCATACCCCAAAAACCGGGCACTTATGGGAAAGAAAAAAATTCAAGTGGTCTTTAGTTGCTCATAAGTCGACCCAGATTTTTGAAACAGCTCTGGTACAACCTAGGTGCCAGATGATATGCATGAATTTTCAGGAGGACTCGAGAGAATACCTTCTGAATTCTCAAATGCAAAAATAAAAGTAAAAATCTTCTCAAAATCTGAGCTCTCTGTCTTCTAATGCTTCATGTATGACTTTGCATTCCCTTGATGCAGACAGCAGACAAAACAGAAATGGGGTTGTTCATGATGAAGACAGATCTTTCTTCCTCTACCACTTGTCTTGATTTTGTCTTCAGGTTGCTTGCTTTTTCAGTCTGTGGAGTTGCTTGGTCATGACTGCAGATGGCCTTATGAACATTTACAAAGTGTCCAGCCTAAGGACTCACAAGTTGAAAGTTTACTAGTTTTCTATCATTTGATTTGTCCTGGCAGATCATTTGTTCCATAGCCTAATATCTTGGATGCCTTCTGGCTGACCTTTTCCTCTTTCTTTTAAGCATGTGTTTTGAACGTCAAACTGTGTCTTGGTCTTGCTGAGAAAAAAAAGATTATTTTTTACATTTTGCCAGGTTTAACAGCAACAATCTGAGGATTACACATACAGGGAAGGAAATTAGGGTTAAATCTAAGGCAGTAGTTATTGGAAAAGATCAGTTCTGCTTCTTCCAACAGCTGAGCAAAACCACAAGTGTTAGAAAGAGACCAGCTCTGAGGTCTGATGCCATCTTTCCATCTTTCTTATCCATTGAAAACCCCCAACACAAGCAGGGCCTCATTTTCCGCCATCATAGAGAAAAATTCTTTTTTTACTTCCCCCCCTCCACCCCCCNGGATTTTCTTTGAGTAGATCAAATTTTAGCTAATACTTGCTATGGTGTAGGTGTCAGCAATCAACAGCAACAATCACGATGAGAAATGAGAGGCTGTCCTTCCATGCCCCAGAGGCAGTGGCTGCCTGGAAGCCCACGAGGCTTGTGGTGGGATCAGGGCTGCCAGGACCGATAGGCAGTGTAGTCTCGCGTTGGTGCATAGGATGGGTAACCCTTGTTCTTCTGGTACGGTGGGTGCCGCGGAGTCATGTTCATGTAGTCGCTCTGATGGTACATCCTCTTTTTGGATTTCTGCTGTGGGAGAAGTGTGAAGACAACTGTGAAAACTCTCATGTGAACTGCTGACAGTTCTGGCCCTAGGCTCTTGTTCGGGGAGCAGGCGTATTCATAAGACAGCTTCAGGTTTAAATACATTTACAACGGAATTAGAACACATGTTCTCATCAAGTAATCTGTGGAATTTGCCCAGCCTGAAAGTAAGTCTCCAGCTTATCTGGTGAGAGATTTACAGTGTTAGTTCTTCAGGTAAAGGAATGCTACACACCAAGGATACAAACTGATGCCTCTCACCATCATCTTGCCTCTCTCATCTGTGGAATGATTCAGCAGAAACAACAGAGTCTGAGCTGTGAAAGCTGTCCTCATTTATTAGGGGGAAAAGCGAAATTAGCTTAACTCAAACAGAGTAAGAGCAAGAAAAATCAGCCCAGACTGTGTGTATAATGGTTATCCTACCATTTACAGCAGTGAGACATAATGCATATGTTGTTCTGAACCTTCCTTTGAGGAGTGAAAGAATCAGAGCTGATGTTAATCTTTTATATCTCCTTATCTAGACCTCAAAAAAATCTTATTTCCACTGTGGCATTCCTACTTATAATCCCCCTGTGAGACAAGGGAAGCATTGGCTCCTTCAGAAATAAGAGTAGCAGAAGACAGGTGAAATAATTTGCCTAAAATCACAGAGGAAATCTGTGGCTACAGCAGCATTTCAGCCTCTGACTGCTGCAGGCTGTGCACAAGGTTGGTGTTTTTTACACGGCTTAAGGCTTTATTGATCAGGGGTCAGTAAAGTGCTTCATGCTTTTTCCTTAATACTGTTCATACACTCTTTAGCAATCTCCTTTTTGTACAAATTTCCTTCCCATGTACAGAAATAGCTGCAGTATACATGCATATGATGCTGTGGAATTGGAGGAGGTCTGCATTAGAAAATCTGATGGCTGAATTATGTTGTATGTGCAGAGTGGGGCAGTTACTATGAAATATTTTAAGCTTTTTTATATTAATGTTCTATATATGCAAAGTGGTGAATGTAAGTTACATGCTGCTTAAGCCATGTAATGCAGTCAATACATGTAAAGCATTAGACACAAAAGCTTTATCTCTGTGTCTTCCTCTCCATAATACAGGATTTCTAATTCACCTAAGAGGTAGTTTTGCATGGGAGAAAGATATTTTGCTAGCATGAGTGTAAATTGGGCTGTTACAGAATCAAAGACTGCTACTTTTGCAACAGAAAGCTGTTTTCCTTCAGGGAAGGCAGAGCTGTATGAAAATAGACAAATCTTCAGCTGCTTTCAAGAACTCAACAGACTTGCCATGGCAGTCTAATATCACAATTAGGATCTCTTTTTTGCAATTTACGATATCTTCTAGGCAGCTGTATTTACATTCAACAACACTCTAAATATATCCACAATCAGAATGCATATTATCTGAAGAATACTAGCAGCAGTAATAACAGCAGGTAAAAACTGATGCAGCAAACAACACACATGCAGCCTTGTCACTCTTGCTGGGGGCAGACATGTTAGTGGCAAAGTGTGAAGCCATTTGGTAACAAATGAATATAGCACAGAGAAAATAGTTCCGATTGTAAATGATGGATTTGAAGGCATTGTGGCACAGCCACAGCAGCACAGCACTGTAACACCAGCAGCTGTTTGTGTAATCCTCTCAGCTCTCCTCAGAGTCAGCCTCTACAACAGGGCACAAAGAAGAGCCACTTAACCTGCCTTTGCATTTTCCTGCGGCAGTGCCCCCTTTGATTGTTTTCCATTAGAAATAGCCACAGACTGAGGAAGTGCCTTTTTGTGAAACACTTAGCAGATCTCAAGCTTCAGCTAGCAGTGACAGTGGCTTTCTGTATATGTGCAACATTTAACCTGGCAGGGACTCTGGACCCTTTATACAGATTACCTCATAATTGTTGTGTTGAAAATTGCTATTTAACAACAAAGATAGAGGGGAAAGTCAGAGTGCAAGGAATTGAGTTCTCTATGTTCAAGTCTTTCTTACATGGGGTAAGCAGTGTAAATTAGCTCTGGAGATCACAGTCCTAAGACTTGTCAAGGAAAATGTCCTTCTGCTGCCCCTGTATCATGCCTCTCTTTTTTTACTCCAGGAGGAGAACTAGATGTGACTTGGGCCAGTCAGCTCTCCAGAGAGATTAGAAAGCAAAAATTATGTTCCATAAGGCTGTCTGAGCTTTCTTACTATTGATGTACAGACAAGGGACTACTGAGATCCAGGTGCTCCTGTTCCCTTGTAGTCAAGGTGCCAGAAATAGTGGTTGCTTGAGGGAATTACTGGATAGGCAGAAGACACCAGTGCAGATGGTCCTGAGCTAACTGAGGGCTCCCTATAGATTGTTTTATTATAGGTGAGCTCCTATCAGGATAGTCTCAAAGGGTTTTGCCAGAAATGCTTGTAGTTGTAGATTTCCCTGACAAGTTCTGTTGGCAGAGGTAGACATTTTTTTTGAGTATTGCTGGTGTGCAGGCCGTTGCCAACACTGTGGCATTACTGTTTGCTGTAGGACTCTACTGCAGAGGCCTGACTGCCCACCTGGAGAGCATCTCGTGTTCCAGCTCTTTTGGAGTACACCATGGGTGTGCATACATAGCTGGGATGAAGAAACACTGTCATCCTGTACTGAAGGAGTACCAGTGAGTTAGTGGTAAATATGGCAAGTACAGCCTGAGAAATGAACTACTAGAGCATACAGAGCAAAGGAAAATACAGGTTTCTTACCCAGTAGTTAATAAAAACTGCAGTTATTAGCACACTGTAGAGTGCAAGAATTCCAGTCACTGTTGCCAGAATCCACAAAGGAATTGCAGACTGAGGCTCTTGTATTTGGATGGGTGTCTCTTTAAGGAAAGAGCAAAGAAAACTTTAAGTACATGAAATCAAAAACATGAGTCTCTGCTTATTTACTCCTTGTTCCAATGTGTCATTTTTATTAATCATCATTTTAAGATCTCTTCTTCAGGAAATCTAGAGCAGAAATGTAGTTTTACCAGGCAAACCAACTTTTTTTTTTTTTAAGGAAACAAACTGACTCCAGCCATTGTGTTGGGAGTGTGTATAGGGAGGATACTGGCCTACAGAGATTTCTCAGCTTACCTCTCACATGAATGACAGTCCCGTTGCTCTTCTCATTGTACACATATGGGGGTGGATACATGACCTCAATTTTGCAGAAGTAGATGTCAGTTTGGTTGGCATTCATGTTCCAAAGATTGAAGATGACTTTGTCTTTATCATGACCCCCCTGGCAGTTGAATCCTTTATTTGAATTGCTGCTAATTTTGGTTGTGTTCCATGAAATAAAGCAAACTTCAACTGAACTGTCCGTTCCTTTGTGTAGCGAAGCTCGGAATTCCTTCCCTGTCCCATTGTACGTGTAGTTGCAAACTAGAGTTGCAGTTTGGTTGGCTACAATGAGCAAAGGATGCTGAGCCACTAAAATCTTGTTTTCTGGAAGGGAGGGGAGAAGGTGAGAAAAGCACTTGTTTATAAAGTACAGTATGAGACTTCAGAACCACACATCCTCCCATGCAACTCTTCTCCATATCTCCTCTCCCCTGCTGACACTCCCTGCCGGGGACTACGAAACCACCCATCTGCAGAAGCAGTTTCCCACAGGAGCTGTTGTCGCAGCAATCCACCTGTATGTAAATAATTACATAGTCACTAGAGGAGACTATGAGATCAAGAGTGTTTTTCTTCAGGATCAGAACACCAGCACAGACAGTGGCCTGTGATTAAGATTTAACATCAGAGCTGAGAAGCCTAGTCTGCATCTGTGTGCATGTGTGTATATGTAAGGCCATCTAAGTCTATCCTTTACTTAGCCAGCAGTTTCCCAGGGAACATTATGGAGTGAAAATATTATGAATTGACACTGTGGTCAGATAAGAGAATATTATTTATACATTTGCTTTTTAATTCAAGGACTCCTGAAGAGTTTGCAGGTAGATTTGCTGAGCCATTTCAAGGGTTTGGACCTTCAGCAATGAACGCTAAAACCATGAACTGCTATCATTTTAATGTAAAATAAGTAATTTCTCTAGCTAGCAGCTGTAGTAGATTCTTAATCTCTCAAAGGACTCAGGATCTGACTAATTTGACACTGCATTGGCACTTAGCACTTGAATGGCTTGAAAAAAGCATGTCACATGAATGTATAATTGAATTTGAATTGACCAGACTGATACATAAACAGGAAATGTTTTCTGACATGTAGGCCTCTGTGCTATCATCTGCCAAACAATGAAACACTGCAAGGACTATGCACAAAGACAACTTCTTCCAAGAAAAGTCCTCCTGTACAAATGATGCCCTTCTTTACAAATGACGACCCCTAAGTAAGAGGAAGGGAGTTGTGGCTTCTAAGCTAAACGCTTGCTAATGCTTTTGTATAACTGCTGAAGTCTTTATGCAAGCTTAGCTCATATGAGCTTTTACAGATAGTCTTTTACAGATCCCTGAGAACCACTGTGGCTGCTAGAATGACAGCTGTACCTCTTGTCCTCAAAATGTGGTGCAAACCTAGATTCTTTCTACTTAATCCATAGGGCAAGACTTCAAAAAGGCTATTAAGAGAAATGAAGTGGGAAGGAGGCCAGATCCAGCATGCCCAGAAAATTAGTGTTTGAAACTGTGTTTAACAATATTCAGGACCAAATGATGCTAAGTGTATTCATGCCTGCACAAGAGGATGAAGTACCCCAACCTCCTGAGTAGGATGCTCCTTTGGGATCAATGTGGTCCAGGGAGTAAAGTAAACACAATGAGGTGCATGAGATGGCCAGGACTAGTGGTAGGGTGTGGGCAGTAAAAACAACCTTTGCCTAGCAGGTCCTCCAGTTACCAGCAGAACTTGTGAAACTGCTGAAGTTGTTAATTTTCTCATTGAAAGTCTCATTTACTAGACCTTGCTTCAAATGAGAGGAGGAGACGTGAGACAGGGAATGCTCCACTGCCTCATCTTCAGCAAAGAAAGCTTGTAGCCTATCCTCCTTGTGTCTGTCTGCTCAACATTGTTAGTGGGGCGTGGAGGAGAGTTCATGACAGCCCTGGAATCCCATGTTCGCAGGGAACCCAAACACTGTGAAACTTTGAATGAAGGATAGCATTTCCAGGCTTTCCAGCACAAAGAGACAAGGGTCTTCGAATCCTAGGACAGAGTGGTGAAGTAACAACAGAGAAGGCGAGTCTTTACCCAAGGTGGTGCCTGGGGTGACTTTTCATCGAAATGAAGACATTTCAGCAAAACAATTCAGTTTCCTTGAATCAGCATTTTCCGACAAAAGCTCTCACATGGGCTTATAAGGCATTCAAGTAAGGAGTGAGGTTTGGATTCCACCCCTTTAGGCATGGTGTTTGATCATAATTTTGTTGGCCAGAAAGTTGATCTTTGGCCTACATGGCAATTTTTAAGTCTGTGGTAGAATTGTTCCACCTTTAGCACAGCAGAATTCTACACATCTCGCTTGAGACAGAGCTATTCTACTGCTTTGCAGTATTTGTGCACTACTACAACCCTGATTGTCACAGGGACTGAGTACACCTTCAGGGGAGGCCTTTTCTGCCTCAGTTGACAACCAAAATAGGGTCCTAGAACAGACAGAACCGTTACACTTCAGAAAAGTGTTTGCCTGTTTTCATTGCAAGTACTTACAGAAAATTAATGGATATTTATTGCTTAGCCTGATCATATTTTCGCTGTGGCCAGAGGAAAGTCAAAGAATACTGAAAATCTCATCACTGAGGGACTCCCTTCAGATGTTATTTAGACTCTTCTGCAGACCCCATCTCTTTTTCCATCATCAGCTAACCTGAATTCCTGATATTTAGACCTGAGCTTCATGCCTTGAACTCCACTATTTAACTACTGCTCTGGACTATTTATGCCCTTGCTATGATACGGTGCTAATTGGCAATGAGTCACTTTTGATACACCCACCTAAAACGATAAATTCCTTCAACTTATTTTTGCCTCTTGGATTTATAGTCCAATCTATCTGCCTTGTCTTGCAGGCTGGGCTTGATAACCCAGCTCCGTGCTGCTGATGCTGGGATGCAGACTGGCTGAGCAGTGGGAAAAAGCTCATTTGTGGATCATTAAATGAAGACAGGTCCTACGTGATTGAAGCTAAGCACCCAAATCCATTTTCACAAAGTGGCTCTACTAGTTCAAATCTAAATTAAAGGAGATATTTTTGTTTTCGTTTATAGGAACTCATTAGCACCACATGAATTAGTTGAGTTGCAATACTAACAGGGGCAAGGCAAGCTTACCCCACTGGCATGTTGGACAAGCCCTGCTGTCATCCTCCTCCTCTGGACTTGGAGGTTTTTTTGAATTGAAGAAAGTCAGTCATGCTAAAATGTGTATTAGTTTCATAAGGAAGACAGAGTAATGCCAAACATCCCTTGCTTCACCTGTCATCTGAATAGGATTTGACTACATTCTTAGTAGGATCTAGCCCATTCTGAGCAAACATGGGCTGAGGCTGCTTTTGCCTTCACAAAGCCAGTTTTTCCTCATAGGTGTCACTTTGGGTTTGTTAAATGGTGAAACTCTGAAACATTTAGTAGGTGTTTCCATTCCCCTAAATAGTTATGATTGCCACTTCAGACCTGTGTTCGGTGATGCTGTGTAGTAATAAATACCTATATCTTGGCCTTACCCAGCCAGGAAAATAGCACTTACAAAAAATACTTGTTTACAGCTTCAAAAAGCAGTGATGTTTAAAAATGTAAAGTCATTTCAGTCAGAGTGCATAGCCTGTAAGCCTTCACAGGATCTCAGGATTTATATGCAATGGTGTGTAAGATCTCTGAATGTTTGTTAATCTTTTTTATAGCTTATTTGTAGTGCTAGACATTTCTTACAATCACATGTGAGGGAGTGTTGCATCATAAAACAAAATGCCATCCATTGACAGTATCTGTAAAATACTGGCTCTGTGATCATCGGACCCTGATGCAAGCAAAACTGCATTGAAGTTTTTTGTTGTTTCTATTTGCCAAGAAAGTGAAATAGAGTTGACAAAGTATGGAAAATAACTATTTTGAGGTGGTGGTTTTTTTTCCTTCCAGAACTCATCATGAATCATCATCAGCTATTGGAAAAAAATATTCTGCAAAAATACTTAGTACTCTTCTTCCTTTTTTATGCCAGTTGACTTCAAGAAGCTATTTTCCAGAAAAAGGTATCTAAGATAAGTTGGGATTTCTGTAAGCACAGGAAAGAAATGGACCTAATTCCCTGGGGGATAGCGAAAAACCTAACTAAAAAAACTGAAAGGAATTTGTTTAAGCCACAGGCAGAAAGGCACACAGGTATGTTATAAACAAACTATTTCATTTTTGCTGCTGCTGGTCTGTTGTTCAATCACATTTACTCTTCTTTCTTAGCTACAAGGGTCCTTCTCTTGTCCTTCGGTCTGAGGGCACTGAGCTATGTGTCTGAAGTGCAGCTGGGGGTATCCTCTCCTCCTGGCCCTTACAGGGCCAGTTTGCTTTCTGCTAAACTCTCCTCTTTGCTCCGAGTGCTGCAGGCAGTGGAGTTCTCCAGAAAGCCCAGGTGACACTCTTGCTTTAATCAAACCCAGTGTGAGCGCAGGCATTTTTCTTGGCAGTTCGTGATTTTTTTTTTTAAAACAAGAATTAGTTGATGTCATCCTACTCTCAGCTAACCTTGCCTCATCCATCTTCTGCATTGTGGTAACCTTGGTGGGTTAGAGGTTGATTTTAACCCCCAAAGACCATTAGCCAGAAGGTTATGTGGATAGTAAAAAGATGAGATCAGTTGTGGTACACTGCAGTGGGAACCTGCTTATGTTACTTATTTCACCAAATTCCAGACACTTGATCTGGCTGCCTCTCTGACAGACCACAGCAAGGTAATTATTAAGCCAACAAAAAGGGAGGAGGACAAACTTCGTAAATGTTAGTGTTTCTGCAAAAGGGAAATAACTATACTAATATTTTAAGTCCCTTTCTATGATTTAAACTCAACCTGCAGCAGTCAATGACACAGTCTAACAGCAGGATAAATTCTCTTGATTTTTCCAAACCAAAATACCTGAGGCTTATAATGCACTTCATGACTTGAGGAAGTCCTGCAGGGTTTTGACCTGCCTTAATGTTTTCCATGTACTAAGGATTAATCATCTTGAAAATGAAGAGTGAAGAACATAGATGGGGAAACGATGAGAGCCCTGAGAAGCAAATGACCTCATGTGCTTCTCTTTAAGCATCTGAACAGTCTTGGTGAGTCTGTTGGAGAAACACAAGTTCTTCATGCAAAGCAAGTATATATACGCCTATAAAGCCACGGCAGAACACCTGTGTCTGAGAACCACACACTGTAATTTATTTTGTTGCAACTCAAAAGCACTGCTTAAAAGCTGTTTCACACCTCATGGAAATGTGTTCAGAACTGTTAACCTACTGCTGATACTTATCCCCTTCTGGAATTAGTGTCTTCTTTGACAATCCAGGGACCTGCTGTGGAAATAATTATGATATTGCAAACACAGAATCATAAACATGGGAAAGGACAAGGAAGAGAAAACATATGATTTCTTAAAGAAATGTAGATCACAGTGTCATGCAAACTACAAACTCTTCACTGAGGAAAAGAACTATGAAAAATAATGTAGAAATAAGAAAAAAATAGATTCAGTTGCATCTCTTATACTAGAAAAAGTGACTTTTTTAAGACGTTCTCTATGTTAAAAATTTTGTACTGGAAAACAGATTTTTATTCCTATCTGTAACTTCCGTGGAAAATACAAGAGAAGATGCAATAACAACAGTTCACAGCCAGCAGTCTGAAAAATTGTCTGTCCCAAGATTATCCTAGCAAAAGCCTTGCCTTGCTTTGCATTTCAATGTACCCATTGAAAAGAAGTGTTAGGTCTGAACATACCAAGACAACACCAAGATAAATACCCTCAGCCACAACAACCGAAGAGTCAGGAAGATTCACTAAGACTCAGGATTTTAAAATCACAAAAAGACTTTTTTTTTCCTGAAGATCTTCAGAAAGAAACTACATGTCTAGTAAATATCAGTAAACCACTAAACAATGCAAAAATCAGAAACTTGGCAAGTCCCATCCTCCCACCTTTGAGCTCAGTAAGCAACTCTGTTTTTGAGCATTTATTTGCTAGTCCTGTGAGGATGTTGTTGCACTCCGCGCCAGAGCCCATCACGCCAAGCCCAGCCATGGGGGAACCTAATGCTTTACAGGTAGATTTGAGGATGTGGAGAGTCTGCTCCAAGACAGGTGCTGGCACCAGGTCTGCTCAGACCCGCTACCCCCAAGAAAAGGCACTTGTGAGCAGAACTCATAAAGCCCAGGGGATAGGGGAAATAAACACCTCTCTACCTATGCATGCAATTTCCAAATGGATCTAGAGAGAAGTCAAATTAAAAGAAAGCTCTTGGGTCTCATCTTGGAGGGATACTTTTGGCAAGAGAAAAATTGGCCTCTTGGTTGTATCAAGTCGATCCATTTACAGACTTAGCAGCATGCTGTCTCTCCCCTTTCATCCGAACAAGAACAATTTGTGCAAAAATAATTCAGAGCTATACCAGACCTTCTACCCCTTGATGATCAAAGTGAGGAAAAAGAGGGGAAAGGATTGAAATGTGGGGGATTTTTGTTACCTGTTACATCAGCAGTGGGGATGAAGCAGAGCACCACGAGGATCCCCAGGAGCATGGTGCTAATGGTGGGCCCGCTGCCTTGTCCCCACCCCCTGCAGGCACTGCCACGACTCCCAGGGCCCCACAGCACCAGCCTTTCTTCCCTGTGGGGCCAGGCTGCACCCTCAGGTGCTCACGCAACTTCTCTCCTCCTCCCTCTGCAGCGCACAGTACACTGCCAAGTGAAACTACTGTAATGGCAATGCTTGAACAGGAAGTTAAATTGTTTGATGATTTTAGTCTTAGGAAATTGCCTCTGAAAAGCTCAATAATGCTTAAGGGTGCTGGAAGCCTGCATTTCAAGATATGATTGGGGCTCTGCAAGGCTCCTCCTGTCAAGGAGGAATGGACTTCCCTAGGGATGCAGTGCTCTTTGCTTACCAGGAGTCCGTACACATGTACACCGGTTGCATCCTCATGGGAGATGGAAACACCAGTTTCCAAGTTCCTGGTGGCCAGACCGGGCCCCTCAAGAAGTTGTGTGCTCAGGAAGCTTCATCTTTCCTCACTCCTAAGAGCAGAAATCTTCCTCTCTTGGCCTGCCATGTTGCTTCTGCCTGTTTTCCCAGCCCCTGGGAGCACTGATGTATTTTGGCAGTAGTTTGTTCATACTCATTTCTCTGCATGTGCTTGTTGCCTGAATGCAGAGCCAACGGTGCAGAAAATAGTGATCTGGTATACCTTCACATCTTGAAAAATATCCCAAATTATGAACGAGTGCAACTGTAATCCAGTTAACATCTAAGTAAATGCAGCATGCAGCAAGCACGTTGCTCAGTCAGTGCTTTTGTTGAGGCCTTCTTATGTAAAGTTTTTTATTCAACTCCTCAGGTAAACACTCTCTCTTCCTTTGCTTTGCAAGCTCTACATCACCTCTTCTCTTGCAAGAGCAGGTTGTGAGAGCCAGGTGATGGCTTTTATGACTGTGAGGAGCTCTGGTTTTTAACTATTTATTTTGGTTCACCAAAGTAGAAATATTTAACTCTATCAATGACTGTCACTATCTTTGATTTATTTGTGAGAAAAGGGAAGGTATTTAGCAGAAAGACTTTCAAGAAAATAGGGCCGTTATAGAAAGGGATGAAGGACCATGGACTCTTCTTTCATATCCCTTAGTGTCTGAAGCCTTTAGGCCATCTTTTATTAGAAATTACAAATGCTATTTACGAACAGCCTTAGCTACAGTCTAGGAATTTAAACAATATTCTTTTGTTTTGTAATCAGTGTAAGTTGCTTGCAATACTGAAAGTTCTGGAATTTTCTGAAATTAATTTAAAAGAGAAAAAAATCAGATTCTCTCTTCCTTAGCCCACTTTTGTGGTATCTAGATAAATGTCGTGACAAATTTTTTTTTAGTCATATGAGTATACCTGCAGATAGCAATGAAATAGTCTCAGCTTTACTTGTAGTGAGAATCCCTCAAAAAAGTTACAAAATTCTGTACCTTTTTGCTGAATTGCTATCACAGAGATGAAAACCCACTGCTAGCTCTGGTAACCTCCTCTGGCTCTGGTAACTCAACTTATGCAATCTGCATCTCTGCTGTCAGATCCTGTCTGTATTTGGGATATGGACTGGAAATGCACACGGAGTGCATTTTACCCTCATCACAGATTTAGGAGAATATATTGCAGACAGAGAGATACTGCCATTAATTTCACTGGTGTACATTGGCAAAGAGGCACCATTCAGGTGGAAACCAATTATGGAAACAGCTGTGCAGGAAGAGATCCTGCTCGAGGAATACCACTAACAAAAAAATGAGGGAACAGTGTGCAGTCTCCGGGTGAGGTCCCAGTTATTCCCTTCCATCCCTTATTGCTCCTCATGTGCCTCTCCCTTTGTGAGGACAGACCATGGCACTGATTGCAAACAGGGACTGGACTGGAGAAATGGAGGAGAGGAAAGAGGGACCACTGGGCAATTATCCACTGTGGCTCTAGAGACCAAGCTGTGATGGATCATTTCTCTGTGTGTTGATAATTAGGGGTACCAGTATTGCCCTTTTCAGAGCTTCTTTTTCTCAGTTGTGATTTCAGTTTTGCCTAATTGTTTCTTCTTTGATCTCTGGAGTAAGGAAGGGTTTTCTTCCCTCACATAACTTTTGGCTCATTTGCACTTCTTGGTTTTCTAGGATTTTATAACCATTGTGTTCCTGAGGGTATGGCTCCTTTCCTTCTCAAAATTGCAGCTCATCCTCTGATTTAAACAGTTTGTTTCCAATAACTTAGATACCTGGATTTGCCACTTCACATGTGTGATCTTTTTCTTTTGCCAAAGTTACCATGACAGCAGGGGAAGAAGAAATTTTAGCTTTCAGAAAGCCATCTTGTACTTGGGACAAACCACATAAAAGTTTATCTAGGAAAAAAGAATGTGTGGAAATGTCTGTTGGTATGCCCTCAGTCTTAAATTTTCATTATTCTCCCACCTCTCTAAGCATCTTTCCTTCTATTTCCTGTGCATTACTCAAGGGTGTTCCACAGTAACATTACTTCAGGCAATATTGACTTCTATTCTTACCATTTTCCATTCATATTTCAATCTATTGAGTCTGTCTGTACCCTAGCAGACAGAATCTGCTTGCTGTCACAGCAATGGAAATCCAGACTAACACTGTAATTTCAGTAGAACTAGAGCTGTAAGAGCACTGAAAAAGCTAAAAATGCCATTTGGCCATGTTTGGGGAAAAAAATGTTTCTGTCCTATCACAAAATGGCTGAAATTGCAGTCCAAGAGAAGTGAATTAAAGGTTTGTAGATAGTTCTCCAGGCTACACAAGAATCTAGAGTATGGGTTTGGGCTTTTTACTCATCACAGTATGTAAATAAAACAACAGTCTATTGTTACTTGATCATAGCTTTTTATGCCTACTGTTAAAAAGTCAAGCACTGACAGGAGCTATGACCTGAGTTTTAGAGAAATCTAACAGGATCTAGTACAGTTTCTGAAGGATTTTCTGTGTAGATTCAGAGTACCAAGAATCCCAAGCAGGCTGCCAGTTTGCCTTTACATTAAAGAATGAGGAAGTAATGACCCACATATCCTAAGCCAAGTGTTCAGCTGTTGAAGTCAAGAAAGACATTCCAGATTTGTTTGATTAAACAAGTGGATAGTTTAGAAGATAATTTTAAAATAAATGAAGTGTCCTTTCAGTCACTGGAAGTTGTATAGTGCCAAAATTGTTTCCAGCACATACTCCTCTTCTCAAGCAAATAAAAATGTATATGCATACTAGGAGAATAATTGCATCAATATACTATCATTCACTTATTTCTGAAGACTCCAGTCTGATGGGAGACAGTAGGTCACTAAAATTCCCTTTTAACTACTATAGACAATTAACTTTTATATCCCTGTACTGTCCTGCAGCTACATAGTGAGATTAAATTTAACGGTTGTCTGAAAGAATCTTCCTCTTGCTTCCCTACCATAAAGAATCACGACACAGACCTTGAGGGAGTAGTCTAGGTAGGCGTTCTTTGCTTGTTCCGCATGCTTGTGTGTCATCAGCTGCTAAAGTAAATGCTTTCTGTCTTACAACTGCAATTCTAAAAACATCTTGATTCTTCCATTGTTGCTCCAAGTAATGATTTGTTTTGAACAGTGCCATGCATGCTTGGTACAGATGGAAGGTTGATTCTTTCACATCTTACTTAGAAGCAAAGTGTGCTTTAACCAGCTGCTGTAGAGGTGCAGAAGCGGGGTGAGAAAAAGAGTGTAACAAACTGACATGCTATTCTTAACTAGGAAGACAATAAATTTTGTATGTTATTCACCCTTTTCTATGTCCAGTAAGTTGGCCCAAGGAGTTGTCACTTGAAGCTCTTCATAAAGTGACTGTTGTTCTTCACTTTGCAGATGGAGAATGGAATCCCAGCAAGGTGAAGAGATATGCCTGAGGATGTGCCTTAGGTTAGTGGCAGAGCAAGGAACCTCTACAAGTAGCCCTGGTAAGCTCTTACCTTGCAAGGTCTGGCCAGTTTTCTGATGGTTTCCATTATTCTATGTTGTCATTTCCTCTGCATAGTGATGAATTTTCACCATGTTCCAGATGTTTTTATGTCCTTCTTTCTGTGAGTCCAGGTACCTTCATATCACAAGTGCAGCTGCTTCCCTTAGAAGGAAATATCCTCAGAGGGAATTTTAAGTTGTTTTTCTGTAACTTAAAATGATACAACTGATGTCTCATACATAGGAACCTTGCAGGGCCAGAACTAAATATGGCATGTCATGGTGGAAAGGGAACTTTCTCCTTTGGAAAGATGTTAAATTTTTGTTTCCAACCCTCAAGATAGCAGTCCTAATGTGTTACTAACATAAGACTAAGTGCTGCCATGAAACACATACAAATCTGAAAAAGAGCTTGAGAGAAATCTTCCCTATTTGATGAAAGAAACATTTCCTTGACAGACTGATTATTTTTAATGCTCACAGATGAAGCTGCTCATTAGTGTTTGTTGGGAAAGGGGCAGGAGTTCACACATGTACATTCTTGGCTCTTTTAAAGTTAAAAATCTCATCCAAGTTTCAAAGTTGTAACCCTTTCTTCTGACTGTACCTGGTTTGAACTGTTAGAACAAGTCTTAAAGGAGGTAGATTAATGAGTCGGGGGAGAATGGCTCAAAGCTGCATGATTTACTCCATCTGTCACCTGCCTGTAATCCGACACATGGCTGCTGCTTCATTAGAGGCCAATATTTAGGTTAGGAACACCTGAAATAAGGCCCACAGGTGAGTGTTAGTATATATATATATTTATATACTAAATGTTCTGCGACAAAAGCATTTTGAGATTAGGGTTAGAAGGAGAAGGGGTTCTTTCAACTGCACTGCCTGGTGCTTTTTCATCTTGAGTAGAGAAGGTGGAGAGCCCTACATATTACCATGGAAGATATGGCAATAAAGCAGTCTTGTCCCGTACAGGAAGGAGTTTGGCATGTCTCATTCTTTCAAAGAGAGATAATTTATTTCCTTCCCCTATGTCCTGCTGAAGGCAAACCATATAAATAAACACTGCAGATATATTACAGACAATTTTAAATAAGAGGAAGCATCTTCCAAGGAACTTAAGACCTAGAAATCTTGAGCAGACAAATTCAAAATTCATCTTTGTGCAAAAAGACAGCTTCCAGACCTGACTGTCTATGTGTTCTCCAGAGAAGTTACATAGATCTCTAAATATCAGTAGAAAGATTTCTGTCTGCTAGGACTGTGTCTTCATATCTGATGGCAAGGTGAAGTGTCATGGGAGGTCCTGCATGGTCTGAAGGTCTGTAGAGGGCTGCTGAGGGAGGAAGGCTTTCTGGGGCTGTGCTGAATGACAGTCTCATGGAGCAGGAGCCCAAGCCTGGGAATTACACATCCAATATGATCTGACTAGGCTTGACTTCTCTGCCATCTGAGCCAGCATTTCCTTCTGGAGGGAAATATTTGACCAAATTTTTTGCTGCCAAAAAGCAGGACATGAATAGTATGGATAATCAGGAATCCAGACCCTTGGGGCAAAGAAGGAATGAAATCAAACTGGTGGTGTAGACACTTGAGTCACTTGGCAAATGTCACCCATAGCAAGGGAATGCTGTGGTTGAGGCTTCCAAGGAATTGCTTTTATTTGTAGAGAACAGTCTGTATAGCCTGTATTTATGGGTAAAGCCTTAGCTAGAGAAAACACTTCCACCTCCTCTGGGTTCATCAGAACCAGCATAGCCCAGGCTCAGCTCAGTACATTAGGTTTTACGACTCATGTTCAAGCTCATTTTAAAAGCTTTAACTCTTACACTTCCTCATTGTTGTGTTACTTTTTGTCTTGGCCTGCATTTCACAATGATATTAGTAGTGCTGGCAGCACAGTACGTGGATGGTGAAGCACTGCACTTTTACAGTTCTTCCCATTTCCACAAACTTGCAAGGAAGTATTACTCATGTTTATGAACAATTGAAACTAGAATAGAGCACTCCACACAATGAAAGACCCTTTGAGGAAGTGTCAAAGTGCTGCCCAGCAACCTTGCTCGTCCAATGGAATATATTCTTTGAGATTACTTCATTCTGAATAGTCCTCACAGGAAATAATTATTTTGGTAGACACTAGCACACTAACTTGTGTAGGATAAGCATTTCCAAATTACTCCTTTCCCTGAAGACAGTGGCTTCTTTACGCCTAGGCAAACCTAGCTGATGTCCAAATTCAACAACTTGCTGCCTCAGAAGTGCCCTATTCTTAGACTGTGGTGTTGCCAACACCAACCCACAGAGTTGTTTTCTGCCAAAATACTATGAGAAACAGACTTTTCATTGTATTTCTGCTACTTCAAAAAAGTACTGAGTCATAGCACACTGGAAATGTTTGTACAGGACTGAATAAGAAAACATCATAAGTACATTAGAAAGAGTTTTAAATATTTCGACATAGGAACTAAGGCCCAATATTCCTGATTCTTAACTGTGAAAAGTGCTGAAAGCAGAGACAAGTACTTTTCAAATCACAATAGGAAGCATCTGCTTACTCATTTGGATATGCATGTGAATTCTGATAAGTGCTTATTAATTTTATAATGGGTTTTTTCCTTAGAAAATAAATCCTGCATTTTTTCAGCATTCCCTTAAACTATTCCTTTAAGCAGGAAATGGAAAAAAATTGCTTTGCTGTTTATGAAGACCTTGCTGGGTTCAGAGGGTAGGAATCCTTGCTGGTTTAAAGAGGAGGAGAAAAATATCATATGATGGTTTTTTAGAAGTCACTACCACATAAGAAGCAGCGAGAATTTCCGTCATTTATTTCAGAGGTGCCCACGTGGTGCAAGCCATAGGGTCCAGTAGGGAGCCAGCTGAATATTTGAGTGTCTCCCCTGATGTACCTTGAGCCCAAGAAGTGTTGGTCCCTCAGACACGCCAGTGGTGCATCCCTCAGCACAGGAGCAGCAGGCGCTCACACAGCCGTGGGACACAGAGGGCCACTCACTGTCCTTGGCGTGGCCACTGCTCAGGGGCTCCCAGCAGGCAGCACTGCTTGCTCTTACCAGCTAAACCTCACACCAGAGAGCATCCCAAACTGCCTGACAAACACGCACCATGTGCCAGAACTGCCTAGGAAATCTGAGCCCATAGGCAGCTAGTAGGGTTGGAAAGCTTCCGCTTCACATTGCTGCTGCCTCGTATGCCTGTGTATTCTTTTCTAATAAAACCAGAATAATCTCATCTCTTCCTATACACAGAGTTTGACCCTGAAGAGGTTCTGCTACATATTGCTTATTGCAGCTGTTGGCTAATCTTTCAGAAGATATTAAAATACAATCAAATTCTAATATCTCAGTAAGCCTTAGAGGTTATTAAAAGCAATGTAAAACCTCTGGTTTTGCTGATTTCAGGACAGGCTGAGAGTTTATAAAAATGGAAGTACATTCTTGTAGCCAACTCTGTTAAGGTTTTATGATAAAATTAGAGTTCATGATTAAATTTCTGAGCTTTTAGTTTTATGCCTCAAAAACCTGAAGTTTTCTGCGGTCATTTTTCTATAGCTTCAGTAGATTATTGTTGATGACTCTATTAACCCTAATTCTACCTTTACTCGCACATGCTTTTTTAAAAAGAAGTATTGTCACAAGTCTCCAAAGTATCCATGTAGTTCACGAAAAGGCAATAATTAATTCAGTCCTCCTTTCATAATTGGCAATAATTTAGTAAATGTTTTTACAAAACAAATTATTCTATGTAACATTTTGCCTGCTCAGCCAAATTTCCCTTAGTTTTACTTAAATTTCCATGATTAGTTGCATATGGGTTTGGTATTAATGTAGTATCCTTGGAGGTTTTCACAGGGCAGCACTGCAGGATAATAGACAAATTAGAAGTAGCAGACCTTTTGGAAATAGAAGAAAGTGATTCATGACTACTCTCATCATCCCATCTCACTCCTGATTTCCAGTGGTCATGTTTATTTAAACTGTTAGTTAAACAATGTATTAGAGAGTCCTAAACATTTTGTAAACAATTTTTGATACAGATTAGTATTAACTATTATCTGTTCAGTAACAGATATGCTACCATCATAATTCTCCTATTTTAAGGGGTTTGCTTCCTCGATCAGAAATGATGGTATGTGAATTAGGCAAACAGCCACATACCCTTGGGGGCATAAAAAGTGATTTGGGTATTTTCAGAGACATTGGTCTGCAAACAACTCATCAATTGCAATGTATTTGTATAATCTGTTTGGTGAATATTTATGATCAGTCCTACAAACATAGGAGTCAGGATAATGTGATGGTCAAGTCACAAGTAAGAAAAATGTACTAAATTAAACGAATCACTTATTACTGTAAACAATTACTCCAGCCCTGGGTCTGGGAACTAATAAAGCTACTAGAAATAGATTTCTCTTTTTCTGAGTGCCTAGAAGGCATTAACTGTGTGAGGACATACCTGTATAAAGAAAGCAAACATCTTTGATTGTAGCAGGGAAACTATTTGAAAAAGCCCAATCTCTAGTGGTACTGTAATGATGGGAAGGAGAAAGCATGTTCAGCTCTTTATTTGACCTTTACTGAAGTAAAAGCAACCTTCCTTTTCAGTCTTTCCACTTGACTGTTTTGTAAAGAGGTTTAACTGACATCATCACTTTGATATTTCTTGGCTCTTGGCTCTTCCTTTCGTCCCTGGGAATAGGTTATATTAGTTTTCATTTGTTCATTAGCCTAAAGTAATACACTGAACTTCAGCTAATGTCAGAGCACTAGAGCCAGCATTGGTTCTGGACAGGCAGAAGCCTACAAAGGTGTGGAGAGCTTGAGCCAGCACAGGAGCTCTGAATTCTCTGTGCAGCCTGGCTGTAAACACTGGCAGGAAGTGTGAAGAGCACACACAGTACAGAGTCAGGCATGGGCAGGCAGCCTTCAGGCAGGTGGACTGCACGGTTCAACTGCAGCCAGCTCAAGGGGGGAAGCATTGTTTTAAGATTGCAGTGTAGATTTCAAAGCAGAAGGGACACCTGCACAGTCATGACCCAGGTTGCTCCCTCGCTCAGAATGTTTGTTATGGTCCTGTCTATTGAGGAAGGGCAGTGATTGTGGGCTAAGCAGCTGGAAGAGAGTAAATCATCTGGGGCCAGGGTGCTGGTGTGTTGGAGTTACAGAAAACCCCGCTCTGCTCTTGCAAACAGCATTGGCCTCTTTTAATCTGTGCAACAGGGAGACCTCTTCTGTTGTGGAGTAGCATTTGAGTGCATTGCATCTTGCTGAGAACAATGTAACTCACATGGATCTAGCGAGTTATGGGCTTTCATAACAAAATCCATAGCTCTAAAGAGCACCCTCCTTGGCCTCTCTCTGCCTGCAGTGCAGTGTGTTTCTTTGTCCATGCTTTCACCTACAGTGTGTATCTTGGAACACCAGCCCATTTGGACCTGACAGCAAAGTCACCAATGTATATTTCCTTGCCCAAAAACATTCTAGTTTGTCTGAATATGAATGTATAAATGTCTAAAACGCTGTATGATTGCTGCTTTTTAAAAAAGGTCACCATTTGGACACAGTGAGACCAGACTGAAATCCTGTTCCCAGAAAAATCAATGGGATTTTTGGCATGGATTTAATTGGGTCAAGATTTCATACCCCCCTCATTATTTGACCTATTGAATTCTGTTAAACTGGTAGGCCTGGACTGCAGACCCTGTGAGAAGACTGTCTTCCCAAATTTTGACATTCTGTTTTCTGCAATATTCCATCTTAGTCAGAAATATTCTAAAGCTTTTATGCTTTCCCACCCTCTCCCCCACTTTGTAATTACTTGCTCATCCTGATTCTAGTTCAGTTCTAGGACAGGACATGACAGCAAGAAGAGATGTATGTGTTCTTCAGTCAATGTAAAGATGCAAATTTTTGCTTCAGGTCTGCGCTCCCTAATGTTTGCAGGTACTCATGTTTTGTGTGAGACATATAAGCTGTAGGCTGTGGTATTATTGTGTGGTTACATCACACTTTAGGAAGTATGCTGGAAGGATGTAGATTAGCTTGTTGATTTGTTATTCAGTTGTGGTTGTTCCGTCAGCATTTCATTGTTCGAGTAAGAAATATATGAGCTGAATTTTGATGACTTCAGACATATCCTCTCACATGTTGTAGATATAGGCACCAGCTGAAAGGCTTGAGATCAGTTTCTAATCCAAACAGATCAGAACTTGAAAAATATGCAGAGTTTGGCCCTTGAGGTCTTATGCCTTCTAAATGTGCCCTCTCACCACAGAGCAAATGGACAAGTCTACTCTAGTTTGTCATCTAAATTCTCAAAGCCATCATTGCTATCAGGTAGCAGATGTGTTTAAATGAAATGCAATTTCAGGAAGATACAGTTGGGCTGCCTTGTGAGCAGTTGACATTGGTGATTTATATACTTGGGCAAAAGCACTTTGATGGATATAGGTAAAACCCCATGGAGACAATTGTATGTCTCAAAGGAAGACCTAATGTGTCTGAGAGTGACATAGTCAGCTGCCTCTGTAGCATTTGTGAAAACTCTGATGATATGAGGCTGTTTTATGTGATGGGGACTAGAAGCACAAGATACTTTTGCAGCTGGAGATGCTGCCATTTTTTAAAAGCTTTCACAAAGCACTCTCTGCACCTTGCATCAGATATCATGCACAGATAAGAATGCGTGAGAGACATCTGCACTTCAGTGACGTCTGGCAGAAAATATCTCTGTGTGCTGAAGAAACAGGAGGCCTAGAGCTGTGCAGTTAAAATGCTGGCCTTGTGATCAGAATAATAAAAACACAGTCAACATCTTATTTTTAGAGGAGGTAAGTTCTTCCAGCTTCCATGGCCTTCTTTTGGAAATTGAAAGAGAAGGAATACAACAAAATAAAGAGTATAGACCTCCAGAATGCATATTTTAATATGTTCAGAGATTTGGTTGGGGAGACCTTACTCTGGACAGATGTAAGGGAAAGGCTGCTAAGAAAGAGAAGGCGGGTATTAAGAAACTAGAGGATTGCTGAAGATGAGTATACAAGCATGGCACTAGCATATGGGATTGAAACATAACTGCAAGAGCACAAAACGAATAACATGAGCAAATTATGTAAAGACTAAGAAGAAACACTTCTGCAGGTACACAAAAGAAACATACAGTAAAACAAATCCCAGGGAAATGGCTCATTACTGAACAGAAAGGGGAGATGTTACTCAGAAAGCCATGTGCTGTTTTCAACTCAGGGGCTTCAGGAACCAGCTGCAGGCAGATAACCAGCACAACAGACACCACAGCAAAGCAGTATGATCTGCACCTAGGGTAAGGAAAGAAGTGGTTGGAAAGGGCATAAAGAAGCCAACTATATTCAAATTAACTGATCTTGATGAATTATAGCTCAGAATACTTAGAGAATTACCTGATGTAGTTTCAGAACCATTTATGGTTCTCTCAAGAAAGGTGAGGTATCAAAAAGGAAAGAGGGCAAACATAATACTTGTTTTTTTCTCTTTTTAAAGAAAAGTCAGAGCGTTCTAGAGAGCTCAGCTTATTTCAGTTCCTGAAAAAGTACTGGAAAAATTAGTCAAGCCATTATTCATAAGTACCGAGAGGAAAAATCATGGCTCTCTGAAGAACAAACTGCGTCAAACCATCTAATTTCATCATTTGATGAGGTAATCCTTACCATGCTGACAGGGAGAAGCAGTAAATGCCATATATCTTGATTTTCATAGGCTTCTGGCAGAGCTTTTTGTAAGCAAGAAAGAGAAACATGGTCAGAGGAAAGTATCAAACTGATTGGCAACAAGGCTCAGTAGTTACAGGCAATTTGCTGTCAAAACAGAAGGATAAACTGAGGTCCTTGGTTCTGAGTTCCACTGGAGTCTGGTCTGGCCTGGCACTGTTCATTACTTTCATTAATAACTTGGATGATGAATAGAGTCTGCTTTTCAAATCTGCACACAGTGTTGGGTGGGAGGGAACTGCAGGCATATTGGGGGATAGGATTCAAATGATGAAAACTGAACAAACTGCAGAACTGGTCTTACACAAAACCAAGTTAAGTGCAAGGTTCACCAGCCATGCAGGAACAGTCTGCACCACAGGTACACAGTGAGGAACAACAGGTGAGATAAAAGCTCTACAGCGAGAAAAAAAAGGTCTGCAAGGATCTGCATCAGCAGTGCCTTTAGCTAGAGCAGCAAGTGGTATTTGGGGTACTATGTAGACAGAAAGCTGTGCCCACCTGGAAGGAGATGAGAGAAGTGCAGTAAGATCAGGTGGAAGTCTGGAAAGGATTGAAGAGTGTGTGTTCACTCACAGAAGAGAGGACTGAGGGGAGAATAGCAGTCATTGAGTACACAAAAGGCTGCTGCAAAGAGGAAGGAAATCGCGTGTCCTCCATGTCAATCATAGGCAAGGCAAGAACTGATGGGATTGCACTGCAGCAAGCCAGACTTCAACATTAGGAAAAGCTCTCTAAAGGGCAAGAGTACCCCAGCAGAGCAGCAGACTGGCCACAGGTTTCCATCTCTAGGGCTGAAGTCTTTTTACTGGTTGGTCATCCCTCCAGAGTAGTTTAGGTGTTGTACAAATCCTGTTTTGGATCACAATCCCCTCATGCCCCTTTTTCTGTAGCCATTGGGAAGTGTGTAACACACCACAGTGAGCAGGTATAGCACTTGTAAAGCTTTATGAATCTTTTGTAGGTGAAGTCTGTTCATTCTACTGTTCATAAACATAGGGAGAATATTTACACACACCATCCTGCCACACATGGAACGAATTACCTGGTTTTCTTTGAAGCACTTCATGTAAAAAGAGGTTCCTTGACTGACTCTTAAAATTAACACAGCACACATCACATGTAGTTTTGAGCATTAAAGCAATTGTTCGCTTGCTTGTTGAACCCACTACATTTTTAGTAAGGACTGCTCTCAGTTGTGGAATTTTTAATTCCAGAACGATCTATCCATGGAAGAAACCCTGGTGATGTATGCAGTCAGGTAGATGGTGGCAAGTTATTACATATTTATTATAAATCTCATGGCAAGTGGTAGACATCAAAAGGGCAAGCTCACTAGCCAGACATTGCTTGTGCACAAACACTCATGGCTTATGCATCTGGAAGTTTTTTTTATGGGAAAAAGATTTATTTGAAGATTTCCAGTGGTCCTGGGCTTCCGTTCCATAAAATCCAACAAAACATCTGTTGTTGTGGTGTCTTTCTGTTATTCCTCACCATCAGCTGAGACTGGGATGTGTACATAATAGCACAAGAATGGGAGCACACAGATGCAAGGCATCTGACACTGCCACATTCAGCCAAGTCACCCTGGAGAAGAGGCTGGCCAGTGGCCTCACTGTCACTGTAGGATCACTGGGTGTTCCTTATGTACTGAACTTTTTTCCTGGAAAGGGAGGCACTACTTAAAGCAATATAAGTCCTACTGTAAATAGTGTTTATTCAGAACAGAAAATACCCATCCCACCCAAGAGGCAGTCTTAAACTCTCACATAATCTGTGATAGGGAGCTTTGGGAAAAGAAGCAAGAGCCTTAGCAAAGCCAGACAACTGCAGCTATTTATGATTTAGTGACCTAGCGACCTAACAGGGTTCACTCTGCTTCTTTTTACCCCCAGTGGTTTCCTAAATGAATTCCTAAATTTTGTCCACACTAAAGATTTAGTACCTTCAGTTTACAGCTCTGTGGTCCCTGATTCTCTTGCAGTTGGCACTATCTCTCAGAAGAACCTTCCCTTCTCCAAAACCATGGGCCTGGAAACCTTCTGAGAGGTTCTCTGGGAGTATGCCCATGAATGTGATCACATGCCACACGAGGCAGTGCAGTTCTCATCTGCAATATAGTAATTTAATCCTGTTCTTCTTTGTGTGTAGGGAGCACCTCTCTCTCTAGTCTCCTCCATTCCCCTCTTTGTTTTCTTATTCCCTTCTGCCTTTCCTCACTGTACAGGATTGTACACCATGGGACACTTTTTTCCAGCCACTGCCCTGCCTTGCTCCTTTTATGGATGTTTATTCTATTTGCCTCATACCCTTTCCTCTAGACTTTGTAGAGGCCCTCAGGAAATGGGTGCATCTCTACCAGTTTCTGTGGTTTCTTTTGCAAAGGACAGCCTGTCCCCAAGTCCAGCCAGATCCTTGCAGACGTTTATTCAAGCTGCCAAAATCCTTGAGGTTTGCCCACTTAATTTCTAGCCAGTGTGCTGGAGTTGTTTGCAAAATGCCATGGTAACGGTGGAAAACACTGCTGTGTCATTTCATGGTAAGGAACAGTCTGAGGAGCTGGGTCTGATAGTCTCAGTGGTCTTCTTCACTCTCTTTTTGTCCATTTCTCATAACCCTTTGGGCAAGGATGTTCCTGTGTCAAGAACTGGCCAGCCCAGACAAACACAATCTGTTCAGGTCAGCTAGACAGGATTGCAGTATAAGTAATAGGACATGTCAAGATAATCCTCGGGAGCAGATGTATTGTAGCAATTCTGCAACTTCTGGAAGCTACATGGAAATAACATTGCCCAATGGGAATGTTGAGGAAGATTTTTCTGGGTGACCAATGGGATAAAAATTATGGTTAAATCTGCAAGGCATAAATAAAATACTATTCACTGGCTTTTATCTACAAAGTTAATTAATCAAATGTCTCTTAAAAGAATGGGATTCTGCTACTAAGGTGAAAAATTAAAATCCCCCAGGAAATTATCTCTGTTCTTCATGTCTGTTTGGTGCTGCACCAAACAACAGCAGTAACTTTACCAGAGAAATGAATGCTTGTCACAGTGCAGTGGAGATCTTCAAGGTACTATTTTCAAAAAGTTTCGAATGAGATACAGCTTGACCTTTTCTCACTACTCGATGTTACCTCTGAGTTGAGTGTACTGATGTGTTCTGCTACAATATAATCATTCTCTTGATGCAAGTGCAGACCCATGAAGCAAAGAGTCCCTTCGTCTTTTTAACGCCTTAGTGGCTTGAGTCACCGCACCACAACCTCAAAGAATATATCCTCTAATGCTGTGAATTTAGCCCATTCTTTGTATGCCTTTAGTTTCTTCTTTATTGTCAGTTCAGGTTTGTTTCATTGTAGTGCATTTTGAAGACACTGAATGTTATCTATAAGACGGAGAAAAATGCAACTGTTTAGAAAACCTGCCCTGTACTGTTCTTTTCCCAATTAAAAACAGGTAACATATGACAAAGCTTGTTTCAGGTTTGCAGTGAGTTTTGTATGAATGTTCAACTTCATGTTTGTTTTATCTGGGCAGATTACTTCTCTGGACAAATTACTGCTATCAGTTTCCTGGAGCATCTCATTAGTAAATTCAGTAATTCATGTTGCCATTAGACTGCAATGGATCCTAGCTTAGAGGTTCACCTGTTCACAGGAGTGTAATGAGCATCAAGCCTGAAGGTATGAATGATCTTGGGCAGAAAAAAGGCATGATTTTCTAACCTGCATCCCACAGAATAATCACAACTAGGCTACAGCCTTCAATTCACTCAGTGTAGTCTCAGGATGGGGCTTTGGAAAACCACAAAATTTCAGAAGCCAGTGATAAACAATTTTTTTTTTTTTGGCTGCTATCTGAATTTCTCTGAGTGTGCATTTTCTCTTTAATATGAATTATCCTCAGCTGTCTGTCAGCGTAGCACTGTTTAGTTCTGATCTGAAAATGAATCTAACCCATTCTGCAGCAAATCCCCAGGCACTCTGTTCCTGTACAACTGGAAAACCCCAATGAAGCAGTATAAACTCTGTAATAATAACAAACAATGACCACAGCTTAATGAAGGGTGGCAGTTCTGCTCTAGGGAGATACGTAATGGATGTGGCTGTTCTGGTAGCTTGATCTTGTGCCAATTCTCTTCCTTCACATTTGTTCATCCCTATCTTGTTGTATAGACAAAGTCAGGAGCTGCTCCAGTGTGGGGAGGAAGGCCAGCACCCAGATGCTTGGCCTGGAACTCCCATGGTAGCCTGGCCTAAGGTCTCCTTTCCTTTGGAATGAGGCAAAAAGCAGGTCTGTTTTTATCCCTGTGGGAAGAAATCAGCTCTTTTCTGCATATCTCTGTGCTGGAACATTGCTTTTGAAGCATTAGTGTCTTGTATAATTTGGTGTTTCAATCACTGAGTGCAATCACTGCTCACTAAGCAAACTGAGCAATTGGAAGGAATCTGTTATGGGTTTTCAAAACAGCACTGAAAAACAGTGGGGCTAGAAATCAGGACACAGAACACACTTGCATTCAGGCTAATAGGCCTTTAATACCAGAGCTAGAAAACAAAACCAAACTGAAAAGCAAGCAGTCTCTCCTGTCCCTCTTCATCTTAATTTACTGTTACTTGTCCTCCCTCAAGACTGACCACTTAGGGGAGGCAAATGTTTCCTGTCTCTCCTTGCTTTTGAGACTGATGCCTTCAAGCCAAATTAACAGTACTGGATGTACAGCTGTCTTGGAATTCAAAGATATCTCAGTAAAGAGCACATACCAGCCTCTGTGAAGGGCCTTGTTTCAGACCAAAACTAAACAGCCAGTGTCACTCAAACCTGCATAGTGAGCAAACACTGGAAAACATTACTGGACTTTTTTTCCTTAGTCATAAAATGTTAGACTTGTTAAAATTGCCTTCTTTGTATGATGCTTTAAGTCAGTGAATTGAACCCAGAAGAGAGATTTTAAGCATTAACTAGTGAAAACACAAGCAACTCTTCATTTTAGAAATCTTTCTTGAGAGTGGCCTTTCCTGTTTAATATTGTTAATAATTCACCTACAGTTCAGAAGTAGGTGATCTTTGCTACCATACTTCCATTCAAACATGATAATAAGCAACAATCTTTACAAATCTTTATTTGTTATTTATTTTCTTACAATTTAATATATTTTTAAAACCCTGGAGAAGCTTTTGCTACAGATAAAAAAGTTCATCTTTGCTCCTTAATCCTCCCTGTAGCATTGTCTTTATCAGAGCAAAACAGTTGCATTTATTTATTTATTTATAAATATTGGATTGATGGATCTTAGAAAGGTCCAGGTCAACAAACATGCACTATCTGTCCTCTCCCAATTCCATTTCCTGAAATCATTTCCCAGCTGGGAACAAGAATGAACTTACAGAGTCCTACTCTAACAGCACACCAAGGAAAAAAATAAATTTGCCATTTATGCTACACTTACTATGTAATACTTGAGATAATTATCTCTTCCTGTCTATGCATATACTATTTTAGGTATATACTAACAAAAGCATATATACTAGGGCAAGCATGGCTCAGATCTTTGACTTGATGCTGTGTGGATTTCAACTTCTTGAATATTTAAGGGAAGAATGACTTGGTGGTTAAACACAAGTGTAGGAGTCAAGAGGTTTCGATTTTATTTCTGTGCTGTTCCAAGGCTTCCTATGTGCCTTTTGACCACTTACATGGCCCCTTTGCATTTTTATACCCATTTTTATTCCCATCTACTAAATGGGGAACAATCATTGCTTCATACATGCTGCTGCTGTGAGACTTAATTCATGTTTCTCTGCAAGTGTTTCAGGTTCCTCAGAAGCAAAGCACCTCAGAAATAGAACCTCATCTCAGATTTAATATTCGAGCTGTTTAGCTTAAATGTCACCTTGCCCAAAGGGAATGGTATTTGTAAATGTCATCCTTAAAATGAAAAATCTGTTCTCCTTTTTCTGTACCTCCATGCCTGCTCATCTTCCCTTCTTTCTCTTCCAACAAGCTGCTGCATTGTTAAAATACCTCCCCATCCTCTGGGACACCCAGCTGATCACAGACCTGGGTGTGGGATTTGTTTCATGTGGAGATGTCCATTCACTTATATTGTGACTTCCTTTTCTCTGTCTCTGAGCAGGCAAACAGCTCTGCAGACAGAATAGAGCATATCTGTATTTGATTTAAACAGGCATTCAGAACAAGCTGAGCATTTCAGGGAAATGATTGGTCTTTAGTTTCATTTAAAACAAAGGGATTCCCGGACATTTCTGTGGACTTGGAGCTTTTTAATCATCTCTTGAAGGTTTCTGAATGTGCAAAGAGGAGATATTACAATGCTTTTGGACATGAATGTTTCAGTTAATGACTGATTACTGCATGATCCATTACTGAAACAGCATAATATAAGATTTACAGTGTTTGCATGTCTAGAAGAGAAGAGAGTGCTTGGTGGGAGCTGGGTATGTTGTCTAGGCCTGATAAACTAATCAGCAGCTTTTATTATTGGTATAACTCTTTAATTAGTGTCATCTTTGTGCTAGCTGGGCCAAGTGTGGCCCTGCCCAAAGGCTCCATCAGTTTTAAGGCTGGGCAGGAGTGCAGATATTCATGTGAGCTGTGAGATCCAAGCTCTGATTCTGACTGTGCTGGATGTCCCAGAGGCAGAGGTGTGTCAGCCTCACAGCAACTGCTTGGGCTGACCTTGTGGAGTAAAGGATAGTGGTGATCAGGGTGATCCTGCTGGTCCCCAGGAGGCAAAAATAGCATCAGGAGTGCATGGGTGAGGAAGGCCTTTGCACTCAGAACATAACTGCACCCTGATTGCTCTGATCTAATTGAGTAGCCCAGAGGAAACACAGCAGTGATGCACTGGTGAAGTCACTATATAGTTGCTCACTTGTTCTCCTGAAAGCCCCATTGTGCATTGCTCAGGAAGGGGATCCTTGCATTCAGTCTGCACATATACAGCAGTCAGTGCCTCAGAGAGACAGTCAGTTCACTGAGCTGCATGAGATAACCACTGATTGACAAATTTGTAAGGTCCTTCTGTAAATAACAGAATGACTGCTGAGACACTCAGTGTATTTTGGGAGAGCATCATTGTGGTAAATGCTTTGTCAAAGAGAGACTGTAAAACAGAATAAGCATGAAAAAGAGTTTTGCATAAAATCTGATGTGTGAAGAAGAAAGGAAGAGCAAGTTGCTACCACTAGGTATAAATGCTGGTGCTAAAAAAGAATTGATGTTTGAAAGGCCTGAAGGAACCCTCATCAGAAAAAAAAAAAAAGAAAAACAAAGGAGCAAGGTTGGAAATATTGAGAGCCATGAAAACAAGGAGAGGAAGTTGGAGCTTGCTGTAAAAGGGAGAGGAAGCAGGAGGCAGAGGAAGCAGGAAGCCAGGAAGAGAGGACACAGATTTACTGTGGGGGTGCCAGGGTGTGACAAGTCAGGGTCCCATGTTCCCATGCATTCAGTGCCAAGTACCAGCTACCAATGGTTTATGTATGGATAGGCTGGTTATGAGATGAAGAACCTTTGCTTTCTGCCCATTTCTCCTTTTCTCTGTCAATTAGGAAGGGGAGGTGTTGAGGGAGTCGCTTTTTGCATGCTGTAGATACGAGCTGTCTGAACTGCAGCACTCCAACCATTCACCATTGTCAGGGAACACAGGGCTCCTTTATCAGCAGCTTTAGGAAGTTGCATTGATCAGTGGGAAATTTATTAAAAGGCTAAATGGACAAATTTATGGTATTTGACTTGCCATAAATTATCTCGCACCAAACATTTTCGTTTTCCACTCAGTGTTCTCCTGAGGATTAAAACACACAGCTCTCAAAGTGACAGACTTGGGAGAGCCTGGGAAAGCAGTGATATTGCAAAAACTATGTGCCCCTCCTACACCTTCAGTACATTCTTCTCATTACCACAAACTGTCCTCAGGAACACTTGATCTGAATTAACTACTAGCTCTGCAATATTTTAAAGATCTCTCTAGCCTGTTTCCTGCCCTCCCCATGCTCCCTTACTTGGGCAGATATCCCAGTGAAGGGCCATGGGAGTTTTGCTTGAGACATCTGTTCAGATTTCGATTTCTTTTTCTTCTTTTCAGCCAAGATTTTGCTCCTTTCCTTTGACTCCTTGTTATTCTTCCCTTGTTGCTTAGTGCAAAGAGAGGAGAAGAAATTACTAGATGATACAAAGAGAAGACATGAAGAAAATTGTCAGAAAGGAACAGAAAGGGCTCGGAGTAATGGGAAGGACTGGAAACTGGGAAAAATTAATTTCCTAATACCTCTCAGCAATACTGGACACAGATGGTTTGGAGTATACACTTTGAATTTGGCTATCCAATTCTTGTCCCACTAAACACATCCCTTTGACTTGTAGATGTAATTACCAAGTCATAACTAGCTTAATTAAGAGTGATGAAAAAGGCAATCTGTTGAATGAGCAGCTGCCCCTTGCATTATTTCAGGTCTGGGAAGGTTTGGTCTTAAAGCAACACTAGGGAGGAATTGGATTTCTATAAGACTCAGCCACATTTTTAGTGTCCTCTCAGAAGGTGCCTATGCCTTTGTACATCACCAGCTTACTGCATCAACTCAGTAGGTTAGACAGCCACTCAAAAAGAAATGGCAGGCAAAATGAAAATAAAGTTAGTTCTTGATGATTTGAACCACCAGAGGAACTTGTTTTCTCATGAGAAGAGACACATTGCAACACTTCAGCCAGGAAGCAGGTGAAAGTCAGAGATGTAGCTATGCTTATTTCTTTTTCTGTGATGAGTTACATGTCCTTGTATAGATGTGTAGCTGGCTGTATACATTTTTTTCTCATTTAAACGTATCTAGCAGCCGCTTGGTTTTATTTTCCAAGATGGGTTTAGGTGTGTTTCATTTTTCAATTCCAACATGAGAAATTCCAAACTAGCTTCTTGTCACAAATATTCTCCTTCATGTTTGTACTGCAGAGTAAGTGTTGCTTAAATATTTTAGGGAATCAGTTGCTTCACTTAAGAATTTCTGTCTCCATGACAACCCCTTTATACTTTGTAATACCTTTGGCAAACACAGTGGAACTGACTGTTATTTATTTCAAACTATGTAATGTTTAGCAGTGAAGACACAAAGGGAAATGGAATAAAACCCAAAATACCCAAAGGGCTAATTCACACCATTTCCTTTGAAAGTAATTTTCAAAATGACCACATCATTTACTATATGGAAAGCCTGGCCGTGTTAAAAATGCCGAATTTTTTCTCAAAAACCACTTCTGTGCCTGTTCTTTTCTCTCCATTGTGTCCTGATACAGACAGGCTGCAGAATCTGGCCTTCAGTGTCATCTCCATGATAATTTCTGTGTTCTGTGAAAGAAAGTTAACTTCCTGTTGAAAGTGCTTCCCAAGCACTATATAATATTTTTTCATAGGCATCCAACTCAACTGCTCCCACACTGCAAAAAAGCAGAAGTGTGTTCCTGCCTGAGATGATGGATCTGCCACATCTTGGAAGGTGTGGCAGGGTCACACAGTTCTTGTGAATCTCAAAAAAGATCCCATGCTTCCATCATTTGGAAATTCAGATATGCAAATATCCTGTGTATGGAATTTTGGTTCTGTGGTCTATTACTGTTGGGATTCTAATAATAAAATACCATTTAAAGTAATTTGGCTAGGATTTTTTCCACTCCATTATCAGCCACATTCCTACCTTTGTACCTTTCTTTTCCTTCCTGATGCTGTTCTGTATCTGCCTCAATTTTCTAGTTTGTGTCTGGTTCATATATGCAGGCTGATGTCAGATGTCAGACTTCTGACAGTTGCAGTTAGCACGAGCGCTTTGTGAATAGATCTCTTAACAAGGATGTATTTGAATAGTGGCTTGACTTGTGGGTGCACCTGGAGACGCATCAAAACAAGGCCTTATTTTCACATGATGTTAAATGCCAGCATATTTATAAATCAGACTGCACAAAAGTGCTTCAAGCTGGCTATGCTGTATCCACAGTCCCTGCTGAGGGATCTTCTGTGTAATGTCTTAGCACTCTCATACCTCTGAAGAGCAGCAATAATGGACAAAGACTCTGTTGCTGACCTGCTCATGTATCATACTGGAACTTTCTCAGAAAATATGAGGAGCCAGAAATTATGTTTGGCCCAGGCATTTTGATAAGATATCCATAGTAGTAGTGTTATTTATATTAAAAATACCATCTACCAGAGAAACTTTTCCCTTCTTTTCCCCCTGTTACAAAAATGAAGGCACATTCAGAGCTTAAAACTTCATGCTAAGTACATAAATCAGAAACATTGTTCATGTGGATGTTTTCTGGTGTCTAAATCACCCTCTTATTCTTAATACATAATGTTGTTTCATAAAACCCACTACGATGGAGCCCCAGAAGTCTCTCATGTTCTCGTGATTTCTTCTCTCTTGATTTCTAAAGCCACTCATCTCTGTCTCTCTGTCTCCTCCTATTTATCAAGCACTGTAGTGCTCTGTCATGAGAGAACTACTGTAATTTACTGTTTTAATGACTCCAGGTGGTGCCACCTTAAATATAAAAGCAATCTAATTAGGCCACCTTCTGGCTGAATCTGCTTTAGTCTTTGACTCCAGAGAGACAAGGAAGACAAGTGAGCCTGTGTGTATAACACTGACTCTAAAAGAGCAGACGTTGCTGAACACATTTCTCTTTTGTTTTCATTGTTTCCTTGTGCTTGAAGCATCTACAGAAAATCTTGGTGTAATATGATATAGCACTTAGGACAAGCTCTTGCCTCACTTCTGGATCCAACAGATGTTACTACATGAGGTTTGGTTCTCCCTGATTCTTTAATTTGATTTTAATGGCTAGATACCACTGAAGCATGCAAGTCCTACAGACAATAGTGTCCTTTTACATTCAGAAACATCTGTTAGCTAAGTGCTGTCCTACAGCCTGAACTCTAAATGAGCAAATCTGTGTTTGAACACTAGCATTTATACCAACCTGGCAGACAGCTTTCTTAGGAGAAACAAAGTCTAATATGTATTTTCTTACTTAGTAGTGCTCTTTTCTTTTCCCTGTCCTTCATGTTTTGCCTTTTATCATCCACTACTTTAAGAGATATGAAGTTTGAGTGCCTTTTCTAAGAACTTAGTGCAGCCTGAGGACCCAATGTGTAATTCCAATGACGGTGTTTCACTATTCCCATGAAGGACGGGATAGAACTGGTGCCTCACAGAGTAATATTTTAGGCTGTCACTATTTGATCAAAGAACTTGGACTGGATCTGCCAGTGTTAATACTTTTAGGATGGATGACTTCTTTGCTTTAGAGGAGTTTCCAGTAACCAAGGGCAAAACATAACGTCTTTGAAATTTCGGTATTTACAGAGCAGTGACCTCTCCATGGCAGTGCGTTTCAAGCCCCCTCTGGGGAAGAAACAGGTTAGAGAGCTCACTGGCACATCCTTCCTTTTCCTTTTCTAATTTGTGCTTCCTCCAGTTTGGTCTTGTTTCTGTAGATGCCTGTAGCTTCCCATAGCATGCAGCGTGGGGAACAAGCCTGAACTGAGGCCCAGCCAACAGTTTACTCATAGCCATAGGCTGTAAGTTTTAAAGGTGCCTGAGTTCTTTGGGGTTGGAACCATAGCACTGCTTAGTCAGTTGAGTTTATACCTTAAAGCACTCTACAATAAGAGTTCTTTATAAAACAGTGTATCACATGTACCGTTAATGCCTACAGATTAAAACAGCTGCCAGAAACTAAAACTACTGCATGCAGAAAAATCAGGCAGAAACTCGAATTTGAAGCTTAAATTAGTTCTCTGTTTGGGAGCTGTGAATCTTATGCGAACTTCAAACAAATAATCTTAAATGGATTTAGAAATGAAAATTACAGCAACTGTTCTCAACAATTTGTGTTTAGTGTTGAGGGAAGCCACTTTTATTCTAGACTTCAAGAAAACTTGCCTGATTTTCCAATTATATTGGTCTAATAAAAGTCATTACTGCTTCTTAAAAACACTGCCTCACTTAAAGTATAGTTAGGTCATAACAAAGCCACTACCAGGTGTGCTTGGAACAAAGCCATTTAACACTTTCTTCTTTGTATTCAGAGTATCTCCCTGTGAAACAGCAGCAGTTACAGCTTTCCAGGGAGGTCAGCAATTACTGGGAAGGCACATTTGCTTCTTATACACCAGCCAGCTGCTCACTTACTTTTCAAGTAAATCACTGCAGTCAGTTACCAGATTTCAGGCCCGTTTATAGTATTTATAAGGAAAATAATTGGACTTGCTAACTTTGCAGTTTGTCTATTTAACCATTAATATAAATTTTACTAATTGAAATTCAGGTTCTTAACAAAAGTATATGTTCACGAGAGCTAATTCTGAAAATCATATGTAAAATCCATACAAAGATCCAACAAAGTTAACTTCCCTGCTATCATGCCCAGGATCATTTCTTAGTATCACTTCCCCTCTGTATTGGCAAAAAAAAAAATTGCTTCTTCACTGGGCAACAGATATGTACATTTAGCAAACAAAACACAGTATGAGCTCCACGAAGTATAAAACACAGGGAAACAAAAGAGAGTGGGATTCTCCAGAAGAACTTCTCTTTGCGAAACTTCATTTCCATTTGTCACATTTGAATTTTAAACATGACCTTGTATATGTTGCCACTACACTTTGTTTTACCTCAGATTCTCACTGTCACTTAGTCCATAGACAGTTCCCAAAGTATCAATATTCAGTGTTTCTTCCTTGCTTCTCAACAGATAGATCTGCTCCCACCTGCCTTCCTGAGACAAAAGTTATTTTATCTATGGCTGACATACATTTCCCAGATAACATTTTAATGTAGTCCCACTAGTGATGACTCTCATAAACTTGATTTACTGTCTGGTTTATTGACCTCACTTTGCAGGGCTTTGCCTCCCTTCAATAACAGCTGTGAACACATTTCCACAACAGGAGTTTGGCTTCTGTACACCAGCAATTTGCCCTTTCATGTTCTGAAATCTCCAGAGAAATGCTGGTGGTGTTAATCTTTAATTCCTGGGAGCTTACCTCATATCTAAGACACTGACCATCTTAATAAAGATGAAACAAAGGAAATAATTTAAGGTAACTGAGCAATGTTCACTAAGCCACCAAGAACACAAATTGTATTTTCCAAGCTAATTGTTTCTTGAGAGTAATATCCTTGGTCTCCAAATGAGTTGGAATTTAAAATAGACAAGAATATATTTGGGGACATACAGGGCATGCACAATGTCACCTGGGACTAGTTTGCTCATGTCAATGTGCACCTTCATATTCTCCCATGTCAATGGGTTTCTATTTCACATGCCCATTGGAATACAGAGGTACTGAGATCTCTGCAGCTGAACAACCACTCAAGAGCTGATTGAATCAATATGTGTATATATTTGTAAACTCCCACTGTATATGTGAAAATAGAAATAGGAGTCTACTGCATATGCAGGGAAATAGAGAGCTGGCAGCTCAGGAATGAAGGGAAATGGGATTTCAAGGGGCAAGAGGAAATGACTAAGACCTGTAGCAGAGGTGAGATCACACTAGTACACAGGCTGAGCAGCAGAAGTGCAGAAAGGCAAATCAAAGGTGGAGAGGATGTGGGAAGATAAGGAGAAGTCCATAGGAGGTACAGAAGTAGAAGGCAGGGAACATTCTTGTGGCTTAAATAGCTTTTTTTATTGAAAAGCACTTCTGCTTGTTGAAAGTTGAGAAAGCCAAGGCAAAGATGCAAAAATACATTAAAAAGGGGGGGAAATGGACTGGAAATAGTCATCTGTGATGCCAGTAGACAGTGGAACTGAGTAGCTTCTGTATAAAAAAGAAAGATCTGTGGATATCAAGCACAGATTCCCACATCCAGTGGTGTCCCTCTCAAAGGTCTCTTTTTCTGAAGAAAGGCTGTGATTTTGTCCTAGTTGACCAAAATTAATCAAAACAAGGAAAATTACAGACATCAGTCATTGATTTGCAATCCACAGAAAGAAGCTTGCAAACAAAATTTTAGTGCCAGGCTCAGTGGGAGAGAGGTTGAGTGGTGAGCGAGGGGCAGGCACAATGTAGGCACAGCCTCCCAAATGCAGCTCCCTGCCTGCTGCTTGCTCCACTCAGCATCACACTGAACAGCCCCTTAGAAGTTCCCAAACTTCTTTTCTGTTGCTTCTTTATCAGCATTTTGATAAGATAGCTTGTTGGCACTCCTGAACTGAGGAGTATTTCCATGAAGTGCCTCTTTCTGTGTTGCTAAATGTTACAGCCTTCCTTTGCTGTGGAATTAGCATATGGATTTTCAAAGGCAAATTATAAGAAATATCTCAGAGTCACTTCTTATCCCAGCCCTGCTGCTCTGTCATGTGTGTGTAACAGGACCACTCATGAAGAGTGTGATGTCTCCTAGTTTGGTTTGCAGGGTAAAACATTCTAAAATGATAATATTTGACTGGGTCATGACAAAAGGTTTGTGGTTGAAAAAAAAATCTTCAATTATTCATATCCTGTCAAGGGAAAAAGTGCCATATAATATTGGATTATGCCTATTTTATCATCAAGTTGTATAACTGAGCTATTAAACTGCATACAATTCTTCCAAGTCTTTGTTTTATGGATTAGTTCTACAAAGCATTTTGTGTTCCTGCTGCACATAAACAGCCTCTCATATCTCCACCTACTACAACAAGTATTCTCCTGATTAATTCATGAAGTCTCTAATCAAAAGGAACTAGAGAGCAGAAATTAGATTTTAAGCCCTCTCCTTTGGCAGAGCAAACTATCTGTGTTCAAGTCAGGAAAGCAGATTATTTGGTCATTTTCATTCAAGACAGCGTGCATTGTTCTATTATTAGCACCATGTCTGTCCTCTGTCTTTGCAAGGAGCACACAGTAGTTCTGCAGCTACACAGGGCTTTGGAAAGCACCTGGAGAACAATGTTGTGATGACTTTATATTGTCTGTAGTCTGGCAGGAATGAGCAGGAGACAGGGAAAGGCTGGTTCAAGGTACTGGCTGTTGTACCCTCATCTACATTGATTTCTGTATAAAACTGTGTATCTGTGCTCTTGCACTGATAATAAGCTGGGCTTACTTAATGTTTTAAGAGCTCAGTTCAAAGCAGATGTTCTGCTAAAGTAAGGAGACATTTAAAAATAAATCACATGACTATTATTGGTATTGATATCCTTAGCCCCCAGAGGCTCCAGGTGTTCCTAGTTCTCACTGGAGTGCTAGATACTCAACTCCTTCAGAAAAAAAAAAACCCTAACAAATAAAGGTTAAGGATGTTCAACTCATAATTTTTGGCAATGTCCCTTTAACTCAGGTGTCAGTTGAAGGGGTTCTTTTCTTGCCACCGTTTCTTCTGTTATTCTCTTAAAATCCCTCTAGATACCATAGCAACAGCTGGATCACATACTCCTCGGTGTGCTCCCTGTAAGCAGATGTGAACAACGCTGGCTAACAACAGCTCAGCAAGAGTTGGACAGGGAAAGAACTGAATTCACTCTCTTCGTTTTTAATAACTCACAGCAAAGGCTTTCCATCATTTCTGGTGACACAGGTAAATCCAGATCCAAATGAAAACCAAAATCAAGCTACTTCATCGCCTAATGAAAAGCTGTTTCCCTTTTAAGGTAGCTGACATTTGACAGCCATTTTCTCCCCATCCTATATAAGGAATTCATGGAAGTCTAAGGCTGAAATACGTTTCCATATTCAAAGTGTTTGCAGTGCCTGGATGAATACTATGTCTGCTTTATTGATGGGTTATTCCTGCTATTACATTGATTACATTCTTTGGTATTTTTTTAAACTTTATTCAAAGAAGGAATTCAGAACTATTCATATGTCAATGAATGGTCTACATTCAATTGTGCTTTAACATTTCAAGAAACACAGGTCTGTTTGGCCTAATAACTATGTCATTGTTTTTTAAATCACAGAATAAAGCTTCTCACATGTCAAATGAACATTTAATAATGCCATCGCTTAGAGGAAGTGTTCATAATCCTTTTCCTTGACTAATGCAGAAAATCTATGTACAGCCTTATTTATGTTCATATTTAGGCAAGCAAAAAATGATAATTCTCTCCTTTAATCTGATTTCTGCTTCCAAGTATCTCCCATAAATTCCTCCCATGTAACACCAAACCATATGCAGTCTCAGCTGTGTCACATTCCCTAGATTCAAAACCCACTTGCAGTGCAGAGTCTGTAGCTATGTCAGACATTGTGTAATCAATGTGTACTTTAATTATGGGTTCTTACAAGGACAAATAAATCATACTTCCTTGCAGCATGATGGAAGGGCTAAATCCAGAGCAGGGAAAGAGAATATTAAATTTATTCTGTTATGCAACTACATTGAGGGTTAGTAAGAAACCAATGCTAATACTTCTGATGAAAATCTAGACTAGATTCTGTGATTTGTAAAATATGAAGTGTCTCTGAAATTGAAGATGCCTATGGAGCTCTTAGACTAATACTTGTTTATAGTGTCTGTGTCAATTTAGATGCAAAAACTGAAGGGATCTAATTATTTCCTATCTCTTTTACAAAGTCACTTTTCATTAAATACCATCAAGTTAGAAATCCAGGGAGGAAATATTAAGCAGTGAAGTCTACTGCTGATTTTAGCTGTCTTCTCTGTGTGAAGACTAAAGAATGTGTGTGTGTGCATGCCTTACAGGTGTCAGCTTCTGCCACCCTCTTGGAGGTGATGCAGGAGATTTTTGGTGATTACTGGATGGGCTCACTGGTAAGGCCAGAGTAAGGGAAACAGCCTGCAGTCAAGTAAAATGACAGCCCCTGCTCCAAAGCCTGAGATCATTGCATAGAACACTGCCTGACAGGCACTTTTATGCATGGCTTCCACAGGTTTGGAAAAGGCTCTGAGCTGTGTAAAAAGGCACTGGTGCTTAAACAAGGTGGGCATGAAGGGTGGAAGGACCACAGGATATTAATAATGTTTACTTGGCTGGGCAGATGAAGGTTGAGATGGGATGGTACCTGGCATACACAAGGTCTGTGTCTGAGCCTCTCCCGACTGTGTCTCTGGGACAACAGGGACACGCAGCAGGCAGAGAAGAGACACCAAAGACACAGAGTATCCTAACAGATCAGAACAGCTCAAGTGTACTGCCAGTCTCCTCCTGGACTGCCTGCCACTGCTGCTGCTCTTCACAGCAAACAGTCTGGAGGGTGACCCACACTGTCTGGCTGCAGGACAAATCAGCCAGGCCAGGCTTGTCCTGCTCCTGCCCCTTGTGGGGACACACAAGTCTATGCTCCCTTGACTCTTGGTTCAGCATTTCTCCCAAGAACAACAGATGAGGTTGGAACAATGACTTTATGAAAAACCAGAGCAGTTCAGGCTAGGGAGATGAGCTCTTCCATACAAGATGGAGTGGCTGTTAGCTCCTGCCCTGTCACCAGGGACTGGTCTTCCCTGCCAAACCATCCAGCTCCAGGGAGGACACAGGCACAGGCCTTTAAATTGATACTGCACTTAAGTGATTACAGACTCCTCACCTTCAGCCTGATTGCAGCTGACTTGAGGAAAAGCAAGTTCAGAAATCTAGTTCTGTCTGTCTAAGGGTTGCTGAATAACTGGGCTAGTTAAACCAGGATAAATTAGAAATTAACAGGCATTGCCCTGGGGATGGTCTTATATCCCATAAGTGAAGGAAACAGGCAAGCAATCATCAGCAAATCCTAGGAGGATGAATCATATGCAGATAGGTTGAAACTCAGGAATAGCAATTGTGTTTATAAGTGGAAATTATTGTTTTATTTGTAGTCATTGTACACAATCATTTTTGCTCAAAACTTCTAGATAGACCGTGCATGTTTTATTTGTGGAAGGACAAAATCATTCTTAAAGCACAATCATAATCACAAAGAGGTTGTTTCATCTCAGATATGTTTACTGACCTTTCACCACCAGAAAAATGCTTTTTTACTGCAGTCTGTGGCAAGAGAAATTCCAGAGAATTGTAATGTGTGCAATTAACAGTGGGTCAACATTGTAGCTGGCGTAATTCAGGGTGGCTACAGATTGGAGATATAGTTACTTACATCAACTGAATGTCTGGCCCGAAGAATGTAAAATAAGATCTGCTCCGCAGAATGAGACCACTGTTACTGAGGACCCCATGACTAGCCTTTGTATGTGAGAAATTGCACAGTTAATAGGATTTTGCTATTAGTGAATTTGATCTGATACTGTGCTTTATTTTATTCCAGATCAGCCTGGCAGATATTTAGCCCCAACAAAGCCAAGACTGTAAGAGCATTTTTTTACCTATTGTGAATGTTTTCCTACGTGCCCTGTTTTTCCCCAGGAAGCAGGACCTCCAGGCACAGGAACCTGCAAGTGGCTGGGCTGCAGGCAGTATCACAGGGTGGCCCTGGGCACCCTCACTCCACATCAAGAGTGACCTGGACTTGGGGCTGCCAATTCAACTCTGCCACAATCACACTCCTCAGAAATGCTGAAATGCACACCAGAAAAACCAAGCTGCACCTCTTTACTTCTTGACAAGTACTTTAAATAGAAATACTCTGACCTATTTTTTTAAATGCTACTCCTGTCTTGATATTCCCATGTAGAAAAAAGCTGTGTGTCACTCTTTGCAGCAGCCCTGTTCTTGAAGGCTTAGGGCTGGATTCAACCCAGCAGCCCTGAACTGGGGAACAGCCACCCAGCCATACTGAAAGCAAGGGTTATTTGACAACGGCTCAGAGCAACCCTTTTCAAGCCTTGAAGAGCACAACAACTCAAATAATAGTCACTGCCTGCTTTGCTCTTTTCATGCTCTCTCCCAGCTTGGCACTGAAATAATAAAAAGCCTCCTTTAGAAGATAATGCACATTCTGTGTTGCTCACCCCTCCTGTAATTCACAGAAGCTAAGGACACCAGGAAAGCCCAAGAATAACAGGCATTTCTGCTGCATTTGAAGATATCTTGGCAAAGTCTTCCAATAGATTAGAAGAAAAAATAAAAGCAGTTTTCATGCAGTCCCCAGGCACCATCACCCACATCTGGCTTAGAATGTCAATGAAGCCGATTTTGAAGAAGGCTTTACCTGTACAGGGGCTGGTGCCTCTGTGCCTCAGGACAACAGAGCAGAGATGGGAAACCCCTGCAGGGGTAAATGCCTGAGGGTCAGTGCTCAGCTGGGCAAGAGCCTGGCCCAGGAATACCCTCAGTGCTGGCTATGGGTGGGCAAAGCTCTCTCCTCAAGTAACAGTCTGAAGACTGGGTACAGCATCCAGCAGAGCAGAACATCTCTCATGTTTTATGGATCCTCTGTTCTTGCTTCCCACCAGCTGCTGCATCCCCTCACACACAGTGCTTTCCTTGTTCCTCTGAGGCAAGGACAAGCTTTCCCTTCTCCTCCCACTAATGGTGGAAAATCCATAAGCCAACATTGTAACACTCATCATTACAAGATATGAACTTCTCTCCTGACTGAATTTCTTTGTATCTCTCTAAGGCATTTAGAGATGGGAAGAGGGCTGCTGTTTCCTGATGCCTTGTCTGATGATGCGACAACCTGGACTATCATCACAGGGCAGATGTTTTCTGCAGCAGCTGGGGAGAAGTAATTAGTACAGCAGAGGTATAAGCAATCCTGCATTGTCTGTTCCTCAGCAACAGAGGCCTTAGGTTTTGGTTGCTTGAGCAGCAACAGGAAAAGTGAGATAGTTTGAGGGAACTATTACACCAGCCTGAATTTAGCTTGCAGCACAGTTTGATCATTCAGCTGATTGAAAACACCCATCTTTGACCTCACTTGCTTCTCAGTTAATGCTTTCTGCTTCTTTGTACCAGCATGAGTAAAACAGAAGCCTTCTGGAGGGGAAAACAGAGGTCCCTAATCTCCTGTGCTGTAGTTGCTGGACTCAGAGGGGCAGCCCCTTGTCAGTGTGGAATTTGTTTTGCTTTTCATGGGTTACAGCTGCTACTGAGCAAACTTTTCTCTCCTTTTCTTATTTGCATAGTAGATTGCAAACTTTTTGGGCTACTTCAAATAGCAGTCTGGTTGAACATGAAATCCTTGCCACCAAGAGATCTGTCATTTGACAGATGAATAGCATCATTGCTGAAGTTTTAAAAGAAATAATAAATCTTCCACCCTCTGTGTCTTACAGTTATCCTGAGTCTGTGGAGCTCACAGCTGTTTTTCAGGAGGGAGACAGATTTATGTAGAGAACTAATGTACATGTAAATCTCTTTCCCATATACACTGCCTCCTCCTGTGTTGGATCTTGGACTTGGTGTGAACTGACATAATACTCAGAACTTTTTAACATTGATGAAAGTGACTGTCCACTGTGAAGCAACTCCTCTACTGGGTCTCCCTTAATTGGGCAAGGAACAAAAACTAATTCAAAGATAGCATTGCAATCTGTAATAGATTCATACTGATCAGATTCAGAAACATTCGTACTGAAAGGCTGCAGACTGTTCCTCTCTCTGCCTAACTGCTGTTACATAAATGGATAGAGGATAAGGACTGTGTCTGTGTGGGATCTTCCAAACAGAGGTCCTTATGATTCTGCCAGGCTCACATCTAACTCGTTTAAATACTGCCCCTTGTCTTGAGAAGAAGCATAAATTTCAATTTACTGTAAAGACCTATTCCTGTCCTGTAGAGAATTTTTGCTACGTGTGATTACAGATGCTGCTCCATGTTTTTATTTGGGGTTTCAAGATTTTAGAACTGACTGTAAGTGCTAAGAGAAGCAACTTCATGATTGAACACAGGTCTAGCAAAAAATGGAATCCTTGAGCCACGTGAGGGTATAAATGCAGAGACTACCAGGCAGACTGCTGTCTGAATCTGGTGGTTACTTTCAGGCTGGATGGTATCACCATGCCCACGAGGCTTGCCAAAGAGGAGCTGCCACTCCCTGCTCCTGTAAAAGCAAAGAGGGGAAGGACTGGATCTGTCTCCTACTGCCTGTCAGAGCCCAGCTTATCAAATCTGGGGCTGCTGGCACTGCAGCAGAGCTCATGAGTGGATGCCCAGTATGCACTGATCTTGATACAGGATGCATCTGGAAGCACATGCATCCTCTAGGGCGACCATGGAAATCTAGGAATGCTCAGTGACTGCAGTCTTGGGTGTCCGGGAAGGATGACAAAAGGTGAGAGTTGTAGTGCAGTGTGGCTGCAATTCCTTTAACTCCGGCCATGCGGAAGCTGTTCATTTATAGAACAGCACCATTCCTGTCTCATGTGTGCTGATTCAGGGGATGAAATTTCTTCCTGTACAAAAGGAGCTGTTGCCTATTTAGTTTTTCCTTCTGTGCTGAATGACTCGAAATGCAGTGCTCACTCAGACTAATACCTTGAATGTAAACTTTACTTTCAAGAAAGGGTCAAAGACTGGATCTGTTACGTTGTAAGCCATCATCACAGGCAACCTATTTTCCAGTATCAACACATTCCAAGAATGGCAAATACCTGCAGCTGGTTTACCAGCCTCCAGCACTGGCAAATCAGAAACTATGTACAACTTTAAATCCACTACAGATTACTCTGGGCCTAAGACCAAACAGTATACTCTCTCTCAAACACCAAAGCAAGAGAAGAACTGCATCCTACAAAAACAATTTAGCCAGTTATGACCTACATGCTGAAAAGCATCCGCTGGCACTTGCATGCTGATTTAAATGGAATCAAGATGTTGATTAACTAAAATTAAGATGCATAGGGCACAGAAGAGTCCTGTTCTACTTCTTGCTTCATACTGCACCAAAAAAAGAGAATGGGGAGAGATGCCTTTTGTTCTCTTTTTGTTGCTTTTTGTTTTGTTATCACAGTATTACATAGAAAAAACTAATCCCTTTCATTTAGCAAATCCATTTTGTTTCTTGGAGGGTTAAATGCTGCCTGCCTCAAAGAAATGAGTAATCCAATTGGCTTCAATGTGACAACTCCCAAAAGGCAAATAGGATTTGACTCCCTCCAGAATGCAGTACCCAGATTTTTTTTTGTGAATGAGCTGTTTGAAATGCTGGATACTTTGTGTCCTAGTTCTGGTGCTGCCACATAAACCCATGACTCTGACAGCCACTTTTTCTTGTGCTAAAGGTTTAAATGGCTTCCTATGGCTCTAAATTTAAAATAGGGCCTCCAACTACAAATCATAAATTTGACCGTGTTGGTTTTGTCAGAGGGAGACAAGAGGGAGGAGAAGGAAGCAGTCTCTAAAAGCAGTAGTTAGGGCTAATTTACTGGGTGTTTAATTTGTTGAGAACCACATAATCTCCTAGGACTCCTACTGTAAGCTCTCTATCTCTAACATGAGAGATCAAGAGTGATTGAGCCAAATTGTATCAACCTCCCCAGTTTGCCGACACCAGGGGCTCTCTCAGCTCCTCACTGACTGAATTTCTATATTCTTATTAAGACCTTTCACAAGAAAGCAGACAATTGACCTTGTATTTGTCTCACATTTGCAGGCAGTGCAGGCTGTTTTCAGAGTAGCCTGAATTTCTCTTTTTTGACACCTCTGGCTACTTCACAGAAGACAACTGGACACCGCCCAGAACCCACCTGCAATACTTCACCACAACAGAAGGGAGATCCCTTGACAAAAATATTCACGCTGGCAGGAGAGCAGATCAAGAAGGTAGTCAACAGTCCTATGCATGAAACCCATCCAAGGAAAATAGCTTCAGTGATCTAGTTTGAGAGCTGGAAAAATGTGGAAAATTCCCCCATTGCTCTGTAAAAACAGATGTATAAAGGCACTGAGTCTAAATAGCAAGGAAGAGGAGAGAAACTCACAACAAATACTGTGTCAAACACATTTTATGTTGATTTAACTAATCCAAAAGACAGACTTAGTGCCATCAGACAGGATTACATCCCCTAAACTCCTATTTACTTTCCCTGATTGCTAGAAGTGTGGTCTTCCACTGCCCCATATCCTTTAACAGGTAGCAAGGATCAGGCAACTTGCATTTTTAGGAGAATATTTGCACCCTCTAATTTTCTTTTTTTTTTTTTCAGAGGAAAGCTTACAGAAGGAGAGGGGGAGCAGAGAAGGTTGTTATATAAGCAGTGAGGATAGGGAGTTCTGATTAGGCTTGTACTCTGGGCTGCAAAATAAATAATCAGATAGAATGAGGATGCAAATGCTAACACCAGGACTGAATATAGCTCAGGGTTTTGTTTCCTGGGCACTTCTTCCCTGATAATACAGGTACAGGGAGGGTATTGCAAACTGGCATAGTCATTTTTAACATGTGCTGTTCATTACTAAATTCAAATACTGTATTTTAAAGAAAAATCTTTGTATTCAGGATGGGCTTCAAACCAAAATGCTGGTTGTGAACGCCTCCTGCCTGCTGTACAAAGCTTGATTTAGGACTACTTTGGAGCAAAGGATTCTGTATTCCAGTGCTCTGCCCAGGCTGTCAGTGTGACAGCAGCTACAGCCCTATGGCAGGAGGAGGGCCCTGGGACCAATCTTGTCCTGCCTTTGGCAAAATAAAATAGTGGAAATTTAGGGCAAGTCTGCAGGCTGTGCCATTCTCTCCAGAGAAATTTCATAGGCAGGACCATGCAATCCATGACCATTTGAAGAAAACTGTTGCACACCTTCTTAAATTACTTACAAGAACTTTGATTTCAGTAATGTAATAGCTTTCACTTTGGTAAACATGAAACAGACTCCTAAGCCTTCAAAGAGCAAATACCATTGGAAGAGAAGACAGAAGTCATCCATGAGCTAATTTGAGATAGTTCCCTGGAGTCGATTTTCCAAAGATTTTTTTTTCCTCCAGTCTAGTCAAATGTGCTAATTCATAGATCTCAGTAGGAAAAAAAACCCCCACAAAATTAAAATAATCCAAATCTCATGGTATGATCTGAAGCGCTTTCCAGTTCCACTGTGTGAAATTTGCCTCCCAACAGCACATGGGAAGCCCTGCAAGCTTGACTCCTGCCAGGGCTGTGTCTTGCAGGGGTCATGTCCTGCTGGGGCAGTGTAGGGGAGGACTGGGGTAAGGTGAAACTGTAGGAAGCTCTTCAAACCTCATCCATGTGAGTCTCCCAGATCTGGGGCGGGGGTGGTTCTTTGTCACATGGATGGCATTTCCAAGTCACCTTCTGGGAAATTACTGCCTCAAATCTTGTTCATTGGAACTAGGTATTTGAAATCCCCTGCTTAGCCCTACAAATCTTTAATCTTAAAAAAACTTTTAAAATCTGTGTCTTAAAGGCTGTAAAAGACAAAACAGTGCTCAGCCTCTCTCTCCTGAAATCCTGTTGAAATTGGAGTGAGATAGCAGGCTGAAGGTAATTTAAAGAGAAAGGAAGAAGACAGGACATATACAGTTACAATCATGACTGTTTAAAGGTTAAAAACTTCTGCTTTGAGAACCTGCAATGTAGGAGGAGTGCAACAGGGTTGTAACCATGAACCCAGCTAGTCAGCCAACAGGCTGCACTTACAGAAGATTCAGTCCAGTAGAAAATTACTGATTTCTTTCCTGTGAAAAACAGAGGCAATTATTTCAGTAAAAACTTCCCTCTCTTCAACAAATACAAGTCTAGAAGTATGAGGTTTTTTTCCAGTGTCAACTGCCAGTAAGTACCGTAAACAAATCTTTTTGCTGGAAGATACCAAGAGTTCAGCTGAGATGTCTGAGCACATTTGGTGGCCAGTGGTGCTGCTGGATTCTAATCCTTTCCAGATAACTCTTGGAAGAAAGCAAGCTTAACCCCTTTTGACCTGTGCCTACTTAGGGTGTCTTTTCCACGCCAGCAGCTTGACTCACATACAAAGGACCTTGTTTTTACAATGATTTTGACAGATTTTCAGGGAAACAAATGTGTCAGATTTTGAGGGAAGGCTGATGTGGTTTGTGCCTCTGGAAGCTGACTTTCAGTTTGTTAACCCTACTTGCAGCTGTGGAAGTCTGTTGTGCCAAAATAATGAAATGCAGCCCTGATTTCCTTTCTTCTGGGTCAGGTCTTGACAGCGAATGACGTTCTCAGCTCTGAGAGCAGCTGGGGTCACTGGCTCTCAGAGAATTAAGCTCTCTGCCTCCTATGGAAAGTCCTTGGTATGTTGTGGTTGTTGCTTTGATTTTCTAGTGATGTGTATTTTTATACATGTCTGTAAAAACAAACACAGTTTACCCTACTGCCACACAGATCCCCTGCAATCCCTCATCAACAATGTCAAGCCAGTATTACGCTCAAGCCCAGGAATGACTCATTTTTTACAACTGTGTTCTTCTGAGAACATTACAAAGGCTGCAGTGGAATGGTTTAATTCAGAAGTATTTCCTGCATCACCATCAGTGCCTTATTTTTCCTGGGTCTCCATTTCCTTTACTTTTCCAATAGTTTGGGTGTTCTATATTTAGCCGGTTACTGAAGCACACGTGGGTAACTGAACTAAGTGCTTATACAAAGGCTTTTCCCTTGAATTTTTGCCTTCATAGTAGAACCCCCTGTAATTTTACTGTCTTGTACTCCCACTCATCTCTGCTGAATACAGCTGTATAAGATTTTAGCAGTGCATATTACATTTTTAATTTACTGTGTGCCTCTCCCTCAAACGAGAAGCAGATGACATCTGCTGCCAGGGTGACTCAGCACGCGAAGAACTGCAATCACAACCTATCAGCCTATGCTAAATGACCTGACCCATTTATACTTTGAAAGTCAGTCAAATCTAAATGCCAGATACTAGATTAAGGTGCGGGTGGGTGGGGATTGCAATGAGCCAAGGAGAGGTGAGGGAAGGGACAGACGGTGTCCCTGAACTACACAGGCAACCACCAGAATTGGGACTGATGCAGGGTGATGCCTGGACCCCTACCCTGCCATCCTGGGCAAGGGGTGTGCTGGTTTGTAGCCCACCCAAACAAACATAGCAGGCAAAAGTAGTGCTGCAGTTGGAGGGGGAGAGAGAGATATGCAGGGGCAGATTGGAGGAGCCTGTATGAACCTGCCTTCTGCTGCAGGAAGTATAAGAGAAGGTAAAATGACTGGTTTCACAGGTGGCTCAGAGAGGATGGCCTGCGGGCAGTAGAAGCTTACAGGGAGCAGTTGCTCACTTTATCTTCAGCAGTATTTTGGGAGGGAGAAGAGAGGGCACAATGCAGCACAGTCTGTGGCATATGAACAAAAGTCATCAGGTAGTCAGCAGTGAATCCAGTGAAAAGGTGCTTCCTTGCCTTGGTAACAATGGGTTTTCATTTCTAAGTGGACAAGATCTTTTGAAGGGATAAGAGATTAACAATCTAATGCTTCTCAGTCTGCCGGATCAAGTGTAATTTTCCAGTACTGCTTATCAGTGTCCAGACTTGTTTTTCATAGGAATGTAATGCTTTTACAAGGTCATGTTTGGCAGCTGAGTTTTGAAAGGACCTGTATGTGTGAAGATGTCATTGATTTTAGCATATCCATTGGAAGGTGGTGATTATTTACAAGGCTGTTATAAGGAAGCTGGGCTTAGTGCTGCTTTTTTTGTGTATGTCACAACATCATCATATACTTGTCATATTTTCCTTCAGAGTAGAAAGAGCTTTCCATGGATCTCTAAGCTAAACCCCTCTCTGCAAAAAGATTTCCTTATTCAGATATGAGGAAATTAAGCCAAGAAATGATTCAGTGGTTTTCTCAAGTTCGCAGAGTGATCTGGAACCTATTCCATATTTATGGTGAAAGATGGCAGGTTTTGTGGCTGAACCTAGTGGCAGGAGTCCTTTACCTTTTCTGTGACCTAGGAGTTATATTACAGCTATGTACTTACATGTGCCTGTCTTTTTGTTTAAAGCAATCAGGATGAGTTCTAAATTTGCATTGATTGTGTTTGAAAGAACTAATGGCTGAAGTGAAATGCCCAGGAGCTCCTTCAGGAGTGAAAGCATAAAGAATTTTCAGGCTCTGTTCTTCATTTAAAAGGCTCTCTTGTTCTCTAATAATGTGAGTCCAATTTCAGGGGTCTCTTTTTTAGGAGCAAGAGGTCCTAGATTACTTTCCCCTGAGATCATTTGCAGAGTTCTCTGCAAGTCCTGGTGGCTTTGACTGCACAGCGTTTCAATGTGTGAGTGAGAAGATGTGGAGGCAGCTGGCATTCATTCCAGAAATACGTGGGCACTGGACTTTGCCAGGGCCACGCCTGGGAATGTCTCAGCTCTTCCGCTGCAGGGATGCAAAAACACAGGCTGTTTCTTCCTTAGAGCTAGTTAGTTCAATCTGCCAAACTCACCTAATTTTCTTCTTGGAAAATAGTTTTGTACTTTAAAGGTCCTTACCCTTCAAAGGTGTCTGAGTCTTAGTGCAGACTCGCTTAGAGAATGCTCTGGAACAGGAGGGCTCTTGGTCACAAGGTACATTACAAAAGACAGTCATAAAAAGGGTTTTAATTTCAAAATGCCACATCACATGCATTACAAAATGATATAAAAAGCTACAGCTGCTCTGCTAATAATACTCTACGTTAAAATTAAACACTTTATGAACTTGCTATCTTTCTTAGACATCCTTTATCACAATCTCAATGTAGCAACCTCAAGCAAGCTACATTAACATATCAATAAACAAAATGTCCATCTTGCTGTCTCTTCCACACAGATAGCCTTTATGAAACTAGCAGCCCCTCTGAAATCAACTAAGCCACTTGAATGTGTGAAAATGTTTGCAGTGAAATTTCAAGGGTCAGTCCCAGCTTTCATTTTGTTTGATTACATTTCATGGATGCACACATTCAGCCATTTTCCAGCCCTTATCTATAAAGCATCCACCCCTCTGTTTACATGAGAAGGAATAAAGAAAAGAGCAAATTACAACATGAGGGCGCTTCAAAGGCAGGGAACAGTGCTATCTGCAGAGAAACAAATACCCACAGCCTGCAGCCCATAAGGAGCAGCCTGAAAAGACTAAAGCAGTACAGAGGGAAAAAGTAACACAGAGAAGGCCAGCTGTGTCTTGAGGCGTGGTTTCAGTTGTCATGTCTACTGTAGTATAGAAGATACACCTTATTTTCATTAGGATGAAGTGAAGCTGAGCTGCCTGACCGTGCCTTTGGATCCTGAGTGCACTCTCCAAACACAAGATGTAATAAAAGCATGAAACAGGTCTACTTGAATGGAGCAGCCATTCACAGCCTACAGTGTGAGGGCCCTGTGGTTCCATGGCCAGCTCTGATGCAGCTCTCACGTCTGAGCCTGTGTCATTGGGGACTGGAAGGGGTGTTGGCCACTGCCCAGCTCTTCCAAGACATATATCAGGACAACTGAGGACAAGAAGTGTGTCAGAGCTCTAAGCTGTCCATCAGATCATTGAGACTTGAGATCTTTAAAGAAGAGTGAAAATACAAAGCTAACAAAAGGGTTATTTAAGTAGTATACCATAAAAATATTGTGTGAGCTGTGTTGTAAGTAGTCAATACTTAATGCCACAATGAACCCTTCATGGTTCTTCTCCTCCACTAAAACAGGAATAATTCTAATTTGAAATTAACAACCCCATCATCATTTTAAGGTGAAAAAAAAGGAGTCACACCACAGATTCCTTTGTCTTCAAGTAACAACTTCCTGTATTTATCCCTGAAGTTCTCACACGTAGTTTATCTGCTGGGGAATAAACTGTACATCAGCACTGGAAAGCCAGGCATTAGGCACACATGAACTGATCACATTAATGCATAATTAGCACATCATTTTGTGGCGATCCCATATGGTTCCAATCATATCATTACCAACAGCAGCACATCATATCATCCAAAACAAGCAGGTCAAGCCCTGACCTTTTTCTAGGATACATGTTTTGATAATAACAGATACTTTTTTAGGCTAGAAATAGATTTATGCTGTAATTTATGACCCAGTTTTGGGGTTTTTTTTCCTTAAGAGTGAATGTTCTCTTTGATGATCGTGGTGGTGATGTCTGCTATCTTGCTGCTGTGGCCGACAATAACATAACAAAGCTGACTAGATCACCAGCTCAGTCTTACCACTGAGTAAGAGTCTGGCATTTTACCAGCTCAAATAGTGCTGCACTGGCTGCAGGGCACAGGAAAAAAATGCAAATATTTCAGCTGTGTAGACGGCTATACAAATACCTAAGCAGACAAGGCAGCCCCATCTGGGTAGACAAAAGATGTGTGTGATGACCTCCTTCCTTCAAGTTAAACAAGTAAAATCTTATCCTGGGTTATTGTCACAAGTTCCTCTCCTCTGTGAATGTGCACAAAGGGCAGTGCACTATATCTGTAACTTGGCAGCATGACAAGAGCCCAGAGAGGATGTTCTGCAGTCGAGTCTGTGCCCTGTCTGCGGGCCTGCTCTGTGTGTTTGTGGTCAAGGTGCCAATGGCTGACTGAGGACACAAGGCAGCAAATGCCTTCTACAAGCTGTCACATTGTCTTCCATTCTGCCTCTGCTCCTCAACATTCCACGTTGACATTCCATGTGTTTGCTCTACCTCTCTGTTGTGCCCTTCTTTTCTTGGACTCATTTTTTCTTGAAGGAGCACTGAAGTTAGTCAGGACAAGTGGAAGGTGCCTACTCTGTGCTGCATGTCCAGTATTTTGGTAGTTCTCCCTTTTTGGCAAGGTAGACATGGACGTTGAGGTGTGACAGAGGCTTCTTTGCCCATTTCTGTCTATTGGGTCTGGCACAATGAGCAGTCTGAGCTGAGATATTTTTGGCTGACAGTCTTCCAACGTGCAATGCATGGCGCAATTTACTTGGCTTTGCTTCTTCCCGCAGAAATTAACAAAATCCATATGATGCTGCCTGCCTGTCAGGAAGCTATTCTCTGCATTAATCTCTCATTTGGTAGAAAGGCTATGTGACAGCGAAGATTAATCCTAACCACAGATAACACTTCCTGTCTTTAAATAGTTTCGGTAGATAAGTAACTTCTATAATGAAACACTATCCCACAGCGGGGTTTTGGTCTAAGCCAGGAACTTTTGAGTTTTAATTCTGGCTTTCAGACAAAATCTCTTTGTGGATAAAAGTAAATAGAAGCCTGGTTTTGTTTTTTTTGTGCTTTTTGACAGAGAAGGTACACCCTCAGGTTTTTTCACACTCATCAAAAGTTTCAGCTCTTCAGTACCTACAAATGCATCCCTGCTTCTCTTGCTACTTCTTTTCTTATAACCTCATCATAGAGTTTTCCCTGCAGATGTATTGGAAGAATAAATTACCCAGTGTCAGAAAGATTTCTGAAGATGCAGGTCATGGCTCGAGGCAGATTCAGTCACACAGAATGCTCATAGGTTGCTCTAGGGAGCCTGCATTGCCATCATGGTCCCCACCAGTACTCAGTATTTACCTGTAAAATGTACCCAGCAGATCTCATTCTTGAATCTGGGTCACACTGACATTCATTACTACTCATGGGTAAGATCTGTTCCAAAACCCATTAAAATCAGAGTCTTTCTTATGTTAAGTGGGTTGGAGTCAGGGCTTTGCAGGATGCATGAACACCAGCCTTTCCCATCTCTGAACAGCACAGTGATGATTGAACACACAGCTGCTTTCTGAGAGCTTTTTTTTACACAACTGGGGAAGCCTTGGCCTCTGGAACATAAAGGATCTTACCATAGGCACTGTCCAAATGATATTTAAAAAATATAATTCAGACTCCTGCAATCTCTTGGCAGTACTTGCTATTTAAATCCTTTTTCAAACCCTGCAGAAATAGACCCTGCATTGCAGTGATTTTCTTTGATTTCCTTCCACCAGACAAATCAGGGAGAGGGGGCTGTGACCACCAGGTCTTGGGGTTGGGGCAGAAATAACCAGAAACAGAAAATGTTGTGTATAGAAACCTCATGCTTACCAGGACATTTCAAAATAAGGATCAGTCATGAGATAAATTCTTTGAATGAACTTGTATTTATTTAAGGGACCTTTTCTATTCTTGCATGCAAAATAAATGGGCTACATGCTGGAAGTTCATACTAAAGATAGTTGTGCAGATCCAGGAGTATCACAGATTCAAGAAACACTGTGACTGTAATCTTAACTTTAAACAAGCACCAAATGACTATCTCCACATCCTTGTGGCTGTGCTCCTGCTTCTGCTGGGCCCCGAGCCAGCCACGCAGCACTGCAGAGACTTGCCTGGGATTGCTGGTACCTACAGTGCCTCATTAAACAGAGGCCAAAGTATCAAGCAAAGATTGGTTTCTGCATCCATAGAACTGCTAGCCATGAGCAGAGCTGTGTGTTATGCTCTGATGAGTGTTTGAATAATAGCCCAGTATTCTTCCTTAATGATGAGAAGTGGACTCCATGGTGGTGACTGTGAAGTAGTGCTGTGGCTACGAGCTCTGTCTTTTAATGTACCATGGGACAAAGATGAAGCCAAGTTTCACCCTGTGGTATAATGATTTTTCCTGGTGCAAATGCAGGCACAAAGATCTCAATGACTGAAGCAAAGTGGTCCTTGACCCTTTTTCAGAAATGAATGGGAAATATGAACCAGTGCCTCTGCACTCCCAAGAGGAGCCAATTGCTATAGTAATGGTTAACCAAAAAAGCAGATCACCTGTTTAGCCTCCCAGGCCAAGCAGTGAGAAGTAAATAAGGCTTCTATTTCAAGGATTAGAAGCAGGGAAACTCTTTTATCTGTATTTGCTTTTGGCTAGGCCTTTTCTGGCAAAGGACTTGGGCAATGTGATTGAATGACTATGCCAGTTCAGTCCTGCCTGTGAGCAGCTGTTTGAGGTGATTTCCCCCAAACCCTCAGCCTTCCCCCACTTGAAACTCCAGACAGCAGGGCTACAGAGCACTGAGGCTCCAGGCACCAGCTCTTTGCAGAGGGCAATGGTGCCTCTGCCCAGGACGGAAGCTGCACAGCTACTTTTTCTGCTTTTTTTGATTTTTTTCTTTTAAATCAAATGGACCAAATAGCCCTTTGATAACAGTTGCATTCAAATTGAATGAAAATGCTGACTATTAGGGCTAATATCGATGAAGAATGTTGTTGTAGAAAGGGTTTCCAAGAAGAGTTCTCAAACCAGGTTTCTCGGTTAGCGGCCTAGGCTACAGCTAAGATATCTCAGTATAAGGGTAATGTTTTTGGAGGCAGTGAGGGGTCAGCATAGGAATCATGTCTTAGTTAACTGTAACCTCTAGCACTAGATCAGACAGGCTTCAGATACTCTGCCTTTTAATTCTAGAAGCTGAAATTTAAACTCTAAATATTTAAACTCCTAAATATAAGTGGCATGGTTTTCCAGGGTGTTAAGGATATGCAATGCCTATTGATTTCAATGACAAGGTGGATGCCTGTCAACCATTGCATTTAGTCATTGATACATAGGCTGCTAACTTTAAACAGCCAGATTTGAGATCTCTTCTAACTTCATGCGGTTCTGCTTCAGCTTTAGCAGAAACTCACTTCCATGTATGAACCCTTAAGTACCCTTGGCTTACCTCCTTCCAGCCCTGTCTTCCTTGCTGTGGTAAGTATTCACTTAAGGCTGATTTTGCAGAAGCAAACAACAAGACCACATAAATTTAAAATACTACTTGAGTGATCTCATTTTTATACAACAATTAATACTGAGACAGAAGGGAATTAGTGCTGCAGAAGTATTCTCTTTAGTACAGATTGCACATTTCAGTGGGAAAGGCAAAGTTAAATACATAGTAAAGTTGAATACAAACACTGGGTTCCAGCTACATTTGGACTATATCACAAACTAAATAATACTAGAAAAATTAAAATGAGCACTGCTTCTCTGCTGTAATCTAGATTTATTGTGCTAATCCCACATGACACTTTATCATAAAGGAACAGGAATGGATGCAGCAGGAAACCAGGTGCCAGGTTTGTGCTAGATTGAATCTAACAACTGTTCAAACACAGTCCTACTGCAGGGACAGCTAATGCAAAGGAAAACAAATATACTTTAACCCTTGTAGCCTACACTAGCTCAGCATTAGCCACTGTGACCAAAATACTTTCCTCCAAGGACACTCACTTACATGTTAGAGTTATAGATGCTGTCAACATTTCCTTTCTCTGACTGATACTCATATAATGGCACAGGCTTTCAGCAGACTTAGCCTTAATGTTGGACTTTCAGAGAGAATTAGCAGCATGTGGTGCTTGCGTACATCTCATTGCCATCTGTGGATTCTTTAGGTTCAAAGGGGGCAGCAAATACATCAACACTTGGGGAGCCATTTGGATCTTGAAATCCTAAAGGGGGAAGCACTTATAGAAGGTGGCAAATAGGCTGAACCTTCACACTGGAGTGAATGGTGTATATTAAGCTGTCCAAAAAGCGATCAACAGGAACAGCAAATTGATTAGACATACCTGACAGAGAGCAAGGGTAAGATGGGGACAGAGCAGGTGGGGTTAGGAATGTTTTGGAGACCAAAGGATGTGGCAGAAGGAGGATTGTCTTTTTTGAAAGGAGGACATTTGTTTCCAAGGGATAAGTCTGAGCTTTAATACATACACTGTTCTGCACACGACTTTCTGACCAGCGGTAATTGAGGGTCTGGGTACATTCTCATCTGGAAGAGAAGTTACGTTTCTTCCTTCAGTATGTCCTGGGATTCTTGCAAGTCCACTGCCACACACTGAAAGGTGGAACTGCACAGGAGCAGTTAGATGAGCAGGGAGTGGGTAACAGCAGTTCTGCTATCGGCTGCTTGACAGAAGGCACTGCCAGGTTACTCAGTGAAAGGGAAATCTAGAACAACAGTGATGTGGGCTTGGCATGCTGAGAATCTGGTTGCAATCTGACACTTGTATTTAGTGGCAGGATTTCCATTTAGCTAGCTAAAATTGTTCACAGTAATGTAAGAATAGCTCAGAACATCTATTTTTCTGACTTTTCAGACACAGCCATAATGTTTTAAACACAGGTGTTGGGCTCGGTCTCATGTCTTTGACAATGTACACAATGAACCCATGACACAGTCATAGCTAGATCCTAAGTAAACCTGTACAATAAACATGCCCAAGCAAACAAAAGACAAGGAACATATGGGGTGCTGCTGGGGCTGGTTTCTGGTTGGTTGTAAAACAAAACCCAAAGTGAGCACCACTCATAAACTATTTAAAGGAGATGCAGCTGCGGTCTGAATCTTCACTTCCCCAGCCTGCCCAGCTGCACAGATCCTACTCACCACCGTTTTTTGGCTGTGGTAGGGGAGAGTTCCTCAGGAACCAGCCAGTGCATTAAGAGCCTTGCCACATCCAGTGCATTAACAGCCTTCCACATCCTCCTGCAGCTTCAAAGGGCCTGGCACCCCCTCAATTCCCTGCTCTGCAGTCCTAGCAGAGGAGCAGGCAGCGCAGGATGCCTGCCTGCTACAGCAGATATGCAGCCCAGCTTACAGAGCTGGGACCCCCACTGCCACCACAGCACAACCTGCCTCAGGGACGGGCCTGCAGCTGCAGCCCAGATCCTGTTTCTGGTGAGACTTGAGCACAGCCTGTCACCTTGAATGTTCTCCAATGCATTTGTAGATCAGCAGGGGTAAATCCCTAAAAGACCAGGCTTCTTTTGTATCATTTATTGTTGTACTGTAACAGAACCCAGGCTCCTGTGCAAAATTTTTGTCCTGTTGGAATAAAATAGATGGAGCTATTTGTCTGGAGCTGCTGAAGCAGCTCTGTGGGACCTGTCACTCTGGCCTGAGTAGCTGAGGGTCTCCAGGCTGGCCACTTTAACCAGCCCAGCTGCCCACTGTGTCCCCCTGCACCAGGTGTACCCCTCACACACTGGCTGTTAGGGCAGCCAGTCTGTTGTGCAGCTGATGCAGCCTGGATCTGTGGGATTTGCTACCTGCTGCCTCGGTCAATATTGACACCACAGGCAGCAGCAGGGGTGTGCTAACCCAGGTCCTACCTCTGCTCTCAGTGCTCATTTATGCCAGATACTCACACATATGGGACAGGGGACATATGTTTTACTAAAGAACTGAAATGAGTTTTGACACAATGAAAAAATGTGGAAAAATATCCTTTGGAGGAAATGGGAAAGGAAGGACAAGAACAGCAAAAATAAAAACAGGCAGTTGCACACATAGATTTTGTGCACATAGATTTTGTGCACATAGATTTTGTGTAAGCATTGGCAGATTGCTACTCTGAGACATTTGTATTCCTACTGGTTGCTTTGGTAGTGTTATCAACTTTACAGATGCCAAAATGGAGTGCACATGGAAGAGGTTTGTAAGGGACCATGCGGTGGCTTCATAGATTGGTCCAGAGAGCTTATTTGAGGACACAAAGGAGAAGACAGCTAGTAGTTACTGGAGGACAACTAATCAGTAGAAGTGGAAGAGATGGTTAGATTCTGGTGAGTTTTACAAGGATTTGATGCTTATGTGAAGAGGGTGTACTGGACTGGGCAAACTGGTTCACATTAATGGACCTCTGGGAGGATCTGGAGGCCCTGGAGGAAGTAGCAGGACAGCAGAATCACATAGCATACAAACATACAGCTCGAGAAAGAGAAGTGCCAGTAAGGTGCTTCCAAGGTGACCAGAAGAACTCACTGAGGCTGGTAAGCATGAACTGGGCTACACTAGCTAGATACAAAAGCATAGAGTTGCCTGGGGGACAATGGACTCTGTCCTTTGATCCTATTTTCACACTGTTATCCAGTTTGTTACTAGCTGGCATATGCAATAGATGTTGCAAGTTTTTTTGTATCTGTTTGAAGCACAGTTATCAGGTAAATAATCAGGAAAATCATAGGGTTTAAATCTAATTTTGCAAATAACTTTTTAAAATAAATGTATAGATTTTTCTGATTGAAAATCTGTCACTGCAATGTAGGCTTATGAGCTTTCCAGTTGTATTTATAAAAAGGTGTTTAATAAGAAGGCAGTATCCAGTTGTGATTGTAGTCAGACTTACAGAAAACCTACCTGAGATATCATGAGTCAAAAGAATCCACTGGGTCTTCTCTTTCTCTGCGTGTACACATTGACAAGGTACAAGTGTAAAATGAGTTTCAAGATTTGAATCTTGAAAACTTGAAAAATGCCCTTTTTTCACTCAGACAGTATAATTTTGCAGGATTTGTCTCATAACCTGTGAGACTTTATACCTGTCAGTTCCTTCCTCAGAAAGCTTGTCCACACAGACTTAGAAGTAATCTCCTAATGAGCAATATAAGTGTGGTAGAGTAAGATGGAGGGGGATTTTATTTTCAGCTTTCTTAACACCATATGTTCACTTAATCCCACTCTTCATTTAGTTAAAGGTAATCCCTGAGTGTTTGAGAACAAATTACATGCAAACATACATTATATGTATGGGTGATCTGTATATAACTCTGCACATGTATCTCAGACTGAGAGAAATCCCACTGGTAGCTAAGGCAGTTGAATTTTTCTACACGGATGCTCCCAAGTCATCTACCTCCAAAATACACATCAAGATTCAAGAAGGAAATTTTCTCTGAAGGAATTACTAATGAGGATTGCTTGGATTTTTGCTTATCAAATCTTGAATGAAAATCTTCAAAGTTATTCTGAAGTGCCATTTAATTTTTCCTACCTCATCACTAAAATGATTCAAAAAATCTTGACAACTCTCTCTGATAAGTCCAGAAACATCACACAGACCCCATTAAACATGCCAAAATGTTTATTTTCCACTTTTCAAGTCAGAAAGGGAGTTTTAAAATAAATTGTAGAAGTTTCAAAGTACAATGATAAAAATGCTGAAATTTACTGTTCAAAAATCTACCATCCAGTTATCTACAGCTGCTAAAAAAAATCTGAAACTTCCCACAACTATTTTCAGTCACTCACTGAAAGAACAACTGCAGCAGTTTAAACTACTTATTTTAAAAAATTTTAGCAGCCCAGCCGATGTCACTTAAGCGGTCAAGTCAGAAATTCCAGTAAATTCTAATGTATCATTTACATGATATATGTAAAATATTTCACATATGCATAAAAATGACAGGAAAAAAAATAGTCCTGCTCTGTAAACATTTGGTACAGTTAAATAACAGAACTTCTGGAGAAAGCTGTACTTTCTACCTGGTCTTGCAACTTAATTAGTGCCAGCTGTCTCCTGAAATGAAAAGCCCATTTGAGCAGCTCACTTTCCAGAATGAGATCTGAGGACAAGAAGTGGCTGAAGATATTTGGAAAAGAACAGTTAATAGCAACTGGAAAAACAAACCACTGCCAGTACTGAGTACATCAGAGATGTGTCAATCTATCTCTGCAGCTCCAGAAACTGTGTCACCTTGCTGCAGTGCATCCACGCAAAGCTCCCGCTGCAATTATGGCCAGTGCATAAATGGGTTTGACTGAATTTCCCTCTGTAAAAAAGGAAACTAAATGTAGTATTTTGGATTTTCACAGAGATCTTTTTTTGAAGATCTAAAATTCAGTTCTCTCTCAGGCAGCAATGTAACTGATAACTCTATTTTATTGCACATTGATAAAATAATTTACACTTTAGGAACTATTAAATCAGATCGAACAGGTATTTATTCTGTAATGAGTATTAACTGCATATAAAGTATTTGGTCTGGAAGGACATTTCAATATTTTCAACTTTTACATTAAAATACCCTTTTTCTACCTGAGTAAGCAAAAGATGTCACATCTGAAGTGAGCTGAAAAAGCATTTTCAGTGTAAAATGAGAAATGTTGTCATGGAGGAAGTAAAAATAGGTTAAAAGTAATCTGAAAGGTAAATGCCTGCTTGATGCTGTTTTTATGCCTTACTCTGTAACAGTAACATAGATAACATGAACTCTAAAGATCTTCTCAGAAGTGCTTCCCAGTTTGACTCAGAGAAATGTCGAATGCAGGCTCCTGGGTTATCCTGGGGCTGTTCCAGTTTGGTATCAAGCACAGCCTTTATACCTAAAGAGTCAGTAAAGTCTTATCAAGAAGGTCATTGCAAGAAGAGAAGAACTTTTCAGGAAAAATGTGAATCACAAAGTAGAAGTAGCAAGTAGAAACAACTGAGTTTCTTTTCCCAGCCCACTCTGCCACTCACCTCCCTCAGTATTTTAAACATATTGTGGACTTGATTCTTTTATGTAAAGCAGTGGTTCCCAAGACTGCCAAACTTCTGGTATTCTGCTGTCATTTCACTGTGATATTAATGACCAAACCTCTGCCATTACACTATAGCACTGGGATCTTTTGAAGCAATGATGTTTGCCACTATGCTTAAAATTTTAGTGTTGTTTGAATAAATGCATAGAAAAGAATCACGGTTTTTATTTTAAGTGAATTATGTGCCAGAACCACAGCATTTTTATGAATGAGTAGTCTCATAGTTTTCAGAGATATGACTCAAAGACATCAAAGCTACAGACTGTATCTATTTGTAGAGTTGTTTGCAAAATTGTTGCCATATCTTTGGTTTCTTTTTTAGACCACACTTACCCTGTAGTAACCTCTCCAAAAACTGACCATAACAGAGATGATGTCCTCTACTTCAGCATTTGTTTACACCATCCCCCTTCCTGTTGTTGGCACCTCATTCCAGTTCATGTCACCTTTTTTTCTCCATGTTAATGGCCATTTCCCAATTCATCCTCACCACTGAAACTTTTTTCTCTTGGTTTTAATGGTACAGTACAGAAAAGTATTGGTTCTCCTGTCTCCAGGAAGATGATGAAAACCCTTGCTTTACAAATAGCCAGTGCATCTGCTGTGATTGGGACCTACACTGGCATTATTTTCCCTTGTAATCATATTAAGTCAGCTGAAGGAAAAAGAAGGGCAGCAAGAGAGTATTAATAGATTCTTGAGGGGTATGATAGATCTTAAGGCCTGTGACTCTGCTGCAGAAAATCATTCATTTATTTGCCTTTCAGTAAGAGTCTCTAGGAATAGAAGCATTTTACATTATTTTGTTCCTAAGGATATAAAAATACATACATTCTAATTGCACTTCGGAGAAGGAAAATTAATAAAGACAACTGCGCCATTCCCCATTAGTGGAAATGCCTGCAGTTAACCTGCCTCAAGCACTTTCAATATCACTGAATCCCCTGGGTGGGATTTTCCAAAGTGCCAGCATTAGCTCAGCCCTGCTCCCATTAAAATCAATTACTGACTTCAGCCTGGGAGGAGAGTCCAGAGAGTCCCTGTGGTGCCCTGTATGTTGGAAGATCCTGATCTGTGTGTGTGTTGTTCCTTCCCTATTTTTATGTGCATGGCTGCACAGGTGCTCACATACATTCATGAGGGCCAGGGTTTGCCTCAGAGGACTTGAAAAGGAACCAGAAAGTTAACTGTGCAGAATAAAGAGTAATGGAGGGTAGCAGAGATCATGGAGCCAAGGGGAACTTCACATAAGATGAAATTTCATCAAGTGTGTAGTGAAGTCAGCTAATTGTAGCCTCTATGCCCCATTCATAGAGCAAAACCTTCCAGAACACGTTTTCAACACGATTTCACACAGTATATTTTCTGTCTATGGAATCCAATTGTCATGGGCAGTCATCAAGGCAAAGAGTTTAGTAGAATTAAAAAAGGGATTTAAGCAGCTTTGTGAGCAAAGACAACATTTGCAGCTGTATGCACTAGATTACAACAATGCAGGGGACAAACAAGCTTCCTGCTTCAGTAGCATAAGCTGATTGCTTTGAGGGTCAAGAAGAAATGGCTTTTTGGCATGTGTTAGCCATGCTGATTTATTGAGATGTGTGATGGGGTGGTTTGAGTCTTAATTAAAAGGAGTGATAATGATAATGAATGCTATAGATAGATTATTTGCTAGTCTGCAATGCTGACATTTCCATAAAAAGAGTATCAATAATAAGTATGTAATGAAGTCCTCTCCCAAGCAAGGGACTGATTTGGCATTGATGACAGCAGAATTCAGACCTTGGCTATGATCAAGGTTTCCTTTCTGGCTCTAGGGAAGTAGCTTATTCTCTCATCACCTGAGAAAGAAAATGAATTCTTCTCTAGTTCTTAGAGGTGAAATGAAAGGAAAGTGCATAAAGGAAAGAGTGGTTATATTTCCGTCTACAGACATTCTGTGCTTTGGATTCAGAGTTCTCATCCTGCTGTAATTCAGGAGTACTTTAGCTGGAATAAGTCAAGACTTCTCTCACTTATACTGACTAAATGAGTTCAGAAAACGGTATTTTCATTCCAGTGTTTGTGCTGGTGCTCCTCTGAACTTGTTCCCACATGCAAATAGCAGCAGTCTTCCCTATGAACAGTAGCCCTGAGAAAGCTTAGTGGCCTTAACCTAGAACATGAGGAGTTTCTGCAATGGATTATGTACCATGCTGGCTGGCTTGAAATCCCAGAAGCTCCTGTCTAAGTCTGCATTCCTATTATAGGCTACTGCTGTCATCAATACCAGTTGCTGCAAGGTCAGAACCCCTTCAAGACATCTTTGTTTATGAACAGTAAATAAGATCTGAGAAAAGACATTTTTAATGTAAGTCTGGATGAGCTGAATTATTGATGTTAATGGCTATGGGGGCCATACTTGTTGCTAAGAAATACTGTAATACTTCATCATAATTCCCATTTGGAAATGCCATTATAGCTAGGTGAGCAACAATAGATACAGTATAGGCTGAGCAAGCTATTGATGAACAGGAACGGCTTTTTAATGATTTTGTGCCTTGAATCCTGTAGCTGGCAAAAGAAATTCATAAAGAAGCAGGTGAAAAGAGTCAGGCTGCTCTTCTCCTTGCTAGAGTTGGCAGGCATCATAGTTGCTCAAGGTTCCATGATGGGATAGTTGCATGTATATATAGATGCATCTATATATGCACACACATACAGTTTTGATTGACAGAGTCTGGATCAGACCCAGCTGGTCTTCACCAAAATGTGAAATTTCTACTGCACAAGTCATTGAGCCTCCTTAAGACCAACCAAGCAGTCAAGTTGAGAGTTTTTTTGTTAATTTTGAACTCTCATATTTCCAGCCTTTGCTTGGTGTGTCCTTCATGGAAGCTTATATAACCTTTGCTTATTTATGTTTTCTTATTGAGAATTATTTAAATACAGAAAATAAAACCTTTGAAGGATTCAAAATCAAGCTCTGCTGCCAACAGTGCTTAACTATAACTAAAATTGAGATTGATAGACAGCATTTGGGAAAAAAAAAGGGTCAACAGCCACGGAATTATTGCCCTGATCAAAAAAGTGATCCATTTTATCCTTTTTTATTTCAGTGCTGATACACATTTAAGCCAACCTTTTAACCTACTCAAAAAGCTTCACTAATTTTTTTAATTCATTAACTGTTAATTATATTGGCAGATGTATGACTAAATTTCCTGCACTACTTTGAAAACCTTACTCAATGTCTGTTGCAGGTATGTACTATTTCCTTGGCCTGGGGGATGATTTTACATTAGTAACTTATGCCTGTAATTGGATAGTGGTTCTGTAGGATGCACACAGATCCAATCTGGTCCTCAAGCTTAAAATGGTCTAGCTCTGATCTCTACCCTACATTAAATTAACTCTGTTGTCTACTGTCTGCACAGACTCAGGGGCAACTTAGCAAGTTTGATATCAGGGAATAACATTTCCACATGCCAAAAGCAGAGTTTGCAGTGGTCAGCTGCAGCCTGTTTTTCCTTTTGATAGAATTTCATAGCTGAGGGTATGAAGCTTTGCACACTTCATGGCTGTGCAGTTCCTGAGCTGCAGTGGTGCAGAACGTGACTTGGCAGTGCTTCTGTGCTGGGGCAGCTGCCATGGAGCTGCCATAAGGAACCCGGCCATGGCACACCCAAGCTGCTCCTTGAATTGTCCGTGCACTCCCTGTGCTTCCTCTGACCATCTCAAGCCTGCTTCTGGGGGAGGTGTTGTCATTCTAATCCCTTCAGGGTCATGAGGGATCAGCAAGAAAGTGTGGTGGGATTAATACAACCTGCAGACAAAGTCCAAATCTGCTGATAACATCAGATTCATAGTCTCTGCCAGTGCACTCTCACTGCTGATATGCAGCAAGTGCAGAACAGCACAGAAAACTGAAGTACTGATAGCTTTTATTAAATAATGTGAGCCCAGACACCTCTCAATTGTGGAACCTCACAAACTATGAAGCAATGTATCAGTAAGCAGTCTAGTATTTGGAATGGTTGGATTAAAAATATTTTATTTGCAACTCCAGAAGGCTACTGTAGTCTCTTGGTGATGAATGCATGTATTTTTCATTTCATATTGATAATTTATATATTTCTGCATCCATAATTTTGATCTCAACTTGTCTGGGATGTTGTTAATTGACAACGTTTTATTATGTTGTCCAGAATTTGGAAGTGATTACATGTTAAGGTGAATTTATATAGCAAAGATTTTTTGCTAAATATGTTAGAATTATATGGGTGGACTTCGTTTTTCAAATTACTTAATTGTATGTACACATGAAAATAATTTTCTCTATGTATTAGCCTGTATTTTAAACAGATCTTCATGTTGCTGTTCACCTAGCTTGTAATCTCATTGGTAAATTAGTACTTACAGCAGCAAAACAACAGGCATCATTTTGCATAATTGTTCACATTTATGGAAAATACTGTGCTTTAACTGACTGAAGTTTTCTCCCTGTCAAATACTGACAGATAAAAGCTGATGTAAAACACGTCTGTGCTCTGTCACAACAGACAGCGGTTGCAGCTCAGGGCAGAAGCACGTTCCCGGCGGGCGGCAGCGTGGATGCCACCTCTCTTGCCCTGGAGCTTGGAGCCCCCAGGCACCAAACTGTATTTAAGCGAATCTCCTCTCCTATAGCACTACTTGCAGTAGCAAGCAATGCGTTTATCCCATTTTGTAGATAACTTGAAAAATGGTGATCTCGGCCCTGAAGCTGTGGTAGGATGAGAAACGGGGGCAAATTCTCCGCCGGGGCAGAGCGCAGCCGAGGCGGCGCGGTCCGGGGCTGGCCCAGGGTAAACGGGACACACGACCGAGGATTTCGGTAGCATTTGGTAATTTGCTGACAACAGAAACCTTCGGTGATCGGAACAGGTTAAGTCCTCCAGTGCCTTTACCTGCGGACGGAACCGCAGCCCCAAGCTGCCTGGGGCGCGCCGAGAGCGCGCTGGCCACCGCCCGGCGGACCCGCTCAGCGGGCACCGGCACCGCAGGNTCGGCCGCCGGGCGGAGGCGGTTCCGCGCTCGGCGGAAACAAGGAACGGGAAAGGAAGGGAGTCGGCGAAAGGAACCGGTATCAGCGGTCACCATTAGTGGCGGCAGGAGGAGCAGCAGCAGCAGCAGCAGCAGCCGCCGCCGCCGCCGCCGAGGGGGTCTGCGGGCGGAGCGGACCCGGGTGCCGCCGCCGGCAGCAAGCGGGAGCGAACCCGGCGCGTCGCCCCTCTGTTCTGTGGGGCGTCGCCGCTGCCCGCCGGGGC
>VZTZ01044177.1:220967-261143 GCA_013400955.1 Drymodes brunneopygia
TTCCTGCCGCGTCCCCTCGGCCCCCGAGCCACCGCCGGGGCTGGGCGGGAGCACCGCGGCGAAGGGGTGCGGGAGGGGCTCGCATTTACCGGCCCGCGCCTGGTGCCCTGCGCCCCTCCACGCCCCACACAGCATCGGGTGGTTTTCTCTAGAGAGGCTCTGCTGTCCTGGTGACTGGTGGCGGCTTCTTGCATGCGTGTGCCCTCCGGGTTTTCCCCGAGTGAGGCATGCCTCGGAAGAGGCTGCGAAGTCAGCCGGGGATGCGCGAGGGATGTAGTGTGTGGCATCCAGACAATGTCAGCTTGGGTGAGTCTCCACCCTGTGCAGCCGCAGGCAGTCGGGTCCCCGGGGCAGGCACCGCCGAGGCGCGCTGCCACCCGCGGAGCAAAACGCGCAAATCCTCCTTCCTGGTGCAAGAAGGAATGATGGGCTGAAAACCAAACACCGAACCCCCAAACCTGAAATCGATTAACCTTTTTAGCCGTACGACGTACTGAAGGCAGGCTGGTTTGCAAAGAGCCTCCTAAGCAAGCTTGTTGCCTACGTTGGTTTTCATGAAACTGGGAGAGTGGTATATTATTCTTTCTGCATGGGGAAAATAATTGATGGTGGGAGGGAAGGAGGAGTGTCTGTATACACGTGTGTCACGTGACCTTGTAAAATCCATATGGCTATACTTATTTTTCTCCTGCACTAATGCTGGTTGTCTTAAAAAGCCAATGACTTACCTGTTCATTTTGGAAGATTTTATTTCTTTTGGATTTGTAATCTTGTGGGGCAGAAAACAATCACATATATGTATGAATACTGTCTTTGCATTTTATTATTTTTACTGGGCTATAGATGTCTAGAAGGAGATGAACAGCAGTCTGTGTAGTACAATTTATTTTTTACTGGTAGGTTACAGGTACACTCCATTTGGCAAATATAAACTATTTCATATGGCTAATATCTTTACATTACCATTCATGTGATGGATGAATGTTTTGTGAGACTGTAGAATCACGCCCACTCCATTTTGAACAAATTGCCTTTTTGTCTGTTCTACCTAGTTCCCTGCAGACATGGGTACATTAGCTTGTTAAACACCTTAGAACAGAAAAATTAATTGATGAATTTTAGATGTTTATTGAAACAATATATCTAAAACAACAAATCTGACTTTATTGTTTTTAATCAGCTTTTCTCTGCTGAGAAGTTTCCTGTTAAAACAGAGGAACGGGAAAATTACTTGATAAATCATCTTGAAGAACAAAAGTATAGATCATAATTTAGGGAATACTTTCCATATAAGTTATAGAACAATCTAGACATATCTATATTTAATACACTGATATCATTCTTGGGTGGGTGTGGTGGATAGTGGAACACAGAACTGTTTTTCTGCATCTAAGTTGGTATATGATTTTTTTGTATCATTGGGTGATACTCAAATTACTGTACAGAAATCCATGTTACAGAAAGTTTTTGCTTTCATACAACAGAAAGGTAAGTGGCATTAAGGACTTTATTTCTTGCTCTCATACAATTTTCATTTTTGGATAGATATTTCCTTAAAATGGCTTCATTTTTATACTCAGATGATATGCAGTGAAGCATCCTTCTACCACTGCTTCTCTGACTCAGCATGTGGTGACTGTGAGAAAAGTATTAGTAAGAGAGAAATCACAGTTCAGGAGAGCAATGTAATGTACCAGCTGCTAATCTCTTGAAAGAGTATAAGAAAAATGTGAAAGAGAACACTGACAAAATTTTATATAATCTTCAATCTGCCTTCCTTGCATAGTATCTTGAGACTATTGCCTTCAGGTTTGAATTTAAATTTTTTTTTTGCGGTGGAGTAGTGTATTGACATAAACTGTTTTCAGCTTCCTGTGTGTTGGAGCCTGTTCCTTTCTTGGTAAAGTTAGCCTTGGTACAGAGAACACCTGTTGGTTTAAAGTATTGCGTGAAACTGCTGCAATGTCTTTCGTTGGTAATGGTTCACTGGGGTTGATTTTAAGAGGCTTTATCTTTCAATGGGATGTCTCAGTCTTCTGGCTATCAGAATCCCCAAAACCACTAATCTTTTTTAGTGGTTGCTTCTTTATTTGAATTTGGTCTTTTATCTATTCTTTCAACATTAAGGTTTTCAATAGAATCAACTGGCTTTTCTAACTAGAAATAGTTAATTCTTTGTGCTTTAAATTGTAGATCTTTATCCTGTGTTAGTCTCATCTTTACTGGTCATACTTACCTTCCTTCTTCAGTTGTTTTTCAGCCACTGGAGGGGGAAGTGAAAACCTAATAAACTGGGACAGAGTTAAATCTGAGTGACTAAGCCAGTTAGGTAAATACTAGGAAGAATAGTACTGAAGAACCCAGCCATTAAGTAATTTACATCACCTTCTTAATAGAAGAAAAATCCAAATCACTTGTGTTACAAATGAAGCCAAAGGTTACAAATTAAGTCAAAGGTTTCAAAATAATCACACTCTGTCTTTTCTGTTATGTTAAACAATAGTTCTATTATGGAATTTTCAAGTAGAACTGAAATAATGTACTTTACAACTTCCCATTAACATCTGTTTATGCTGAGGATCCTGCTGGTTAAATCTAGAACTTGTTACAAACACTTACCAAAGCTAGAAATGTCCAATTTCTGTTTCTGGCCCCAACAATAAGCCATTTTGTCACGTTTCACACTCTCTCTGCAATTGCTAGAAGAAAATGTGTTGATTTACAGCTGAATCAGGCAATGTCAAATAAACAACCCTTATAAAAAGGTGCAGTCCAGATCTGTTTTATTGTTAAGGGTTAATAATAATACATTGAAATGACAGCAGACTGCTGAGTAGTCAGATTTAACCCATTTCTATGTGGAATGTGAATTTTGTTTCAGAAAACATAAATTACGAAACAAAAATTGACATATTGAGTAAGTCCTCCTAAGAATTCAAACAGTATCTTTGATAACTGGCAGTCACAGATTTTGAGTGAGTACACACATGGAATGTTTTCTACCTTTAGGAATGTATACAGGGTTAGGGAATGCCAGTAGAGAAACTTGTGCTATAATTTCCCACTGTAGTTGTTCTTCAGATTAGCAGGGGATTTAAGTTTCTCTTGTTAATCTGCAAGTATTGTCATCACTTTTAAAAGTGCTTATTAAAAACAGCATATTAGTTTTTATATGTTACTACTAGAAATTAGTAATAACTATCTAATTAAACATATCAGTCTCTGAGAAAGAACTAAAATTCAATAATGATAAAGGTTGCTTATAATCATTCATACAGGAAAATCTTATAAAGACTAAGAAAAGTATCTGCAGAGTTTTTTTTATGCAGCTTGATCCAGATATATTGACTGATATTTTCTGATGTCTTAATGAATTAAAGTCACTTCTCTATTTTGTTCCAAGTAGGAGTTTTAGTTATTTGCTATGTCCAGATTTAGCGGAAGTTTTTCGTGTGAGATGTTAAATAGATCGTTGAACTTCTTTAAAATCCATCTGTTGGTAAGGAGCTCTTCAAATATCTTGGTCTGTGAGCTATTACTGTACTTGTATTGTACGGAGAAAGATGACGTACATGAGAATTTGAAACTGTCCTGACGTTAAATATTAGGAAAATAATTTGTGGCCATCTTATATCATAATGAGTTAGTTGGATTTTAGGGGGCATGGGGGGAGGAAGGCCTGGGGGTGGGGAAGAAATTCCAGGGATGATATAAAAATAGTCACAAACATAATTTTTACCCGTTACTGAATTTCTAGTCTCAAAAATTCATCAAAATAATTTAAATAACTGTTATCAAAAAGGTGATTGAATCTTCATTGCCTTTGGTCTTTTCTAGACAGCAGTGTGAAAGGTGGAAGTTTTTATAAAAATTATTATAGGGAGTCTGGTGAGGGAATTACTATCCACAGTAGTAAAACGGTTATGTTTTCTTAACTAAATATGGCAGTGTTCAAGAACTCAGGTTGCTGGTAAAAATGCACTGATCTTTCATAGCGTAAATGGTAAACTGAATATAGATTTTTCTAATCATCTGTGAAAATTATCCAAATTATCATCCCTTATTGCAATGTTAACACTGTGTTGTTCTAATTATTGCATTTGACATCTGCTGAAATGGTCATGTACGGTATGAGGGTGTCAGTACTCTGTCAAGTGTTTAGAATGCCAAGTTGTGTTCATATACAGACACCTTTCTGTTTCCTACTATTTATTACAACAGAATAGCTGATATCTAGCAGACCAGGATTAGAAAGAAGCAGGAGCAAGAAGTGACATCACTCTCTGGTTTTGTGACTGCAAAATTTTATGACTTGTGTCAGTATTGCACTTTCATCTAAAAAAGTCTTGGAGAACGTAAATATAGAACCTGATCATTTTTCTCAAATGTAGCTCTGAAGTAGGAGAATATGCTGTCTAAAACACACAGAATATTCCATCTAAAACACGGAAAGGGGCTGGAGGAAAGCTCTTTGGCATCCTTCATCCTCTCTGATAACTTCACTCTTCAGAAAGCTTTGGGAGTAGTTGTAGGGGGCCTGGCAGAAACTTCTGATAGGGTCCTTTGCTGCTGCCAGTGCTGTGATTGTCTCATTGTTCTTCCCTTTTCCCAGAGACAGCAGTTTGCTGAATTGGTAGGACCCATGGTATTCCTGGTGTCTTTTTGTCCTCAATACTGGCTTAAAATAAATTTTTAAAAAGTGGAAATGTGCTGTGCTTACAATCAAGATGTGCAATAAGTTGCTTCATGTAGTTACTTTAATAGTTGCCTTCTTGGCTCTTCCGGTAGGAAGGAACAGTTTGCTCCTCAAAGAAAAGCTCAAAGTAGAGCTTGTTGCTTGATACATGGGTAGATTTCATCTTGATGCAAATTCTGTGTTCCCACTTTTCTACCTTAAGAACAGCCATCTGTGGCATAAAAAAGGTAGTTTATTCTATGTCATCATAGTCTTAATGTTTGTACTTGGTTAGACTCCTGGTAAAATTGCTCCCTCCAACTAAAACTGTTGTTGAGCAATGTCTACTTCTGCTATTGAACACTTGTGTATCAGTGACTTGGAAAAATTCTGCTGATTCTTCAAAGACGTACCGTAAACTCATCAAGGATTACTCTGTGCAAAATTATACTTCATTTTCTGAAATCCAGTCGGTCATAGTAAAAGGAAAAATGTTTTCAGAAGTGTCCAAAAGACTTAATTGTGAACTCTACTTAACTTGTATTTGGCAAACTTGCATTATCTGCTTGTAAAATGGTATTTTAAAGGCAGTATCATTGAATAGCGTTAGAAGTGCACGTAATGAGTGTGTATCTAGCATTGATGAGAAAATAGTCCCATCTCAAATGATTGAATTCTTACTCTGATATCACCTTTGCAGTTAAACTCTTTCAATATATGTAATTAAACTGCCTGCTAAGTGCAACAGTAACTGTTGAGTAAGTTACTGCATAATGTGAAAAATGCTAACTTTACAACATAGAATTCATAATGTAGGGGGTTTTGTGTATGTAGAATTTTATTCTTCTTGAATTTAGACATTATGCTAAGACAATTTTGCCCAGCTATGTTACTTCAGTCAGTGATGAAAAAAGGCCTAGTCCTTTTTTGATGTCTGTGAGTTTCTTTTAAATAGTTTCATTGATTATTATGGTAAAATATTCTATCTAAAATGCTGATTTGATTGGTTTGATGACTGGGAAAATCTATTGAAACAATGTTGGACAGATTTTTATCTCTGTGAAAGGACCTGTAGATTTGTAGTGGTGGTATTATATTTAACTGTGAAGTTGCTGAATTGATCCTTGTGGTATACCAGTAGTGAAAAGATGTGGTATCACCACAGGTTTGGAGTTGCTATAGAAGTTAGCATTAGCAAAACAAATGTGCAGGTTCTTTGTTTATATGCTTGTTCCAGTCATTAATCTCTGTACAGGTGCATTTGCTAAGCCTGGAATGGTCCCTGTTTGCATCTCTGACAGTGCTGATCCAATTTCAAGAACTCTATGCTCCACTCAGTGGACTTTTTTTTCCTTGTAGGTCCCTTAAATAGATGGTATTGGTAAAAGCAGAAGAGAAGCAGTGCAGCCTAGAGAACTTTTTCCCCCCTTACACTTTTCTTGACAGAATTATCTTTAGGTAGCTTTAGAGACCACTAAACTATTGTGTATTAAAAATACTGATTAAAAAACCAAAGATGGGCAAGATTAAATACATGTAAATTCTATGATCTAGTTAACAGCATAATCCACAGCATGCTAAAATGATAAAATTGAAGAGGTGATGTGTTGGGAGCTGCTGAAAGAAGAGGAGCTACATCCTTCTATCCATCTTCCTAGATAATGATTATATATTGTTTTGCAGAATTCAAGATTCTTTTACTTCTAGGATATGAAGGCATTTTAAAAAATAAGGACAAATTCCTTTCCGAGTTGCTCTTTGCATCTTATGAGTATAAAAAGGCATCTGTCCAGGCTTTCAGAATTTTTTGTAGGAAATACTTTGCCCCATGATTTTGTAAATAATTTCATTTTCATGTCTAGATGACTAATGTTATCTATGCTTATTTAGACAAGCTTTTTACAAAACTGGGATGGGTTCTAGTATTGAAACCAGTAAGTTTTCAGCAGGCTTTCAAACATCTTAGGAACGAGACTGATTTTTGCAGCCTAATGATAATCTTCCAGAGGTGAAACTGGCATGGAAAGCTTATTAGCTTTGCAGAAATACTTTGCTTGCATACTAATTGCCTTAATTTTAATCTCATGGGATTTTTTTCTACTTTTGTGTGAGCTCATTGCTTGTTACTCTTTTATAATTTAGAACAAGAAGTATTGAATTAGGTAAGAAAAGAAGTACTCTAACAAATGTGAAATCATTTCATTATGACTATGACAGTGTTTCCTCAGGTTTTCTCATATTGTTGCTGGAGAGTACATGAAGATAAGATCTGCAGTTCTTAAATTTGTGTTGAGTCTGAGATTCTGTGTCTACAAGAACAAGACACCCTATGTAAAATCAGTGCAATATCTACTCTCGATTCCTGCAGAAGCAAGGACAGTGTTCACTGCTCAGGGAGATTTGTCACAATTGTTCCTGTGGGAAGTACAATACTTATGGATTGTATCTGGACTTAAAGCCTCAGTCTTTGGTATTGCAGTGTTGGCTGTTCCTAAACAGTTTCTCGCTCGTGTATGGTTGTTCTTGATTTCATCCTGACTTGCCTGGTTCTTGCCTGTACAGTGATGAGGCATCTCACATAGGATTTTTGATTCTATGCCAGAAGCCAAGCATACCAAGCTGTCTTTATTTATAGAATCGTTTAGGTTGGAACAGACCTTTAAGATTGAGTCCAACCATTAACCTAGTACTGCCAAGTCCACCACTAAGCCATGCTTGAGTTGATTTTGTATATATAAAGGTCATTGGAGTCTAGATGTAAGAAAAACTTGTGCAAAACCCCCAAACTAACATGCTAAACACCTACTTATCCTTACATTACTAATTTTGCTTCTTGCTCTACTCTTTGCTAAAAGGATTACTGTGAACTTGTTTCACTGCTTAACATTGAGTTAATCATTGCTAGAAACTGTTTTAATACACCAATGCAAGTTTGGACTTCCAAGGTGTCAGTAATCATTCTTCTTCACAGGTGACTAAAGACTTAGCACAGATGTGGTTTATAGTGCATTTTAAAAAAATCCCTGTCTTGAAAAATCTCATTCAGTTGTTCAAAGCCTTTGAATAAAAATGACATACAGACCTCTGTTCTCCAAGAAAGTTGTCACTTAGATCTTTAACGCATGACTCAAGAGGATGACCTTTTACTTGAACATGTGGGTCTGAGTGGCTTTGACAGAAATATGGGTAGTTGCATGCTGTTCCTGGAAAAGTGTTCCGCAAGTTGTGTATATCAGTGCACATTTCTGGTACTTTGGAGTTTAGTCAACAGTAGTTGTGTCTGATAGTTCTTCTGTCTATTAAATGGGGCATTTTATTTAGGGGTGGAGAACGGAAGTCAGTAATTTTCAGTCACCAGTAACCTTGCAAAGCAATAATACTGGATAAAACTTCATGCATATCTGAGCATGTCACAGGTCAGGAGAACAGTTCTACCAAAGCTGGCTAAGAGAAGATCACTTTTTCTTTCACCTCTACTCAGTTGTGTCTATTAATAAGTAACTTAGTGCTATGATCAGTTCTGTGGAACTGAAAGGCTGTTTGTCAGATTGGTGTGAGTGCCACAAATAAATTCCTGCCCAGAGTAGAAGGAAAGAATTATTTTCATGAAGAAATGTTCAGTTGTTCTGTATTAGAGACCTCTGAGATACTTTCTAAGAAGCACAGCAAAAGTGGCAGCTCTCATTTTCAGCAATTACTTGGAAGGAGGAGGGTCCCATAAAAAGTGTATGTTTCTTCCTTTCTGACAGCTTGCAGAGCAGAAAATGGAAACAGTAGGAAATGGGTGAAATTTTCAAGAGGAACCACAATATCCACATCACAGTTGTTAAAGTGAAACATACAGCGTGTTTATGAAGAATGTTCAGTTAACTGCTGTCCAGTTCGTAGTGGAGCATTCAGCTTAACCTTCTGTGCTCCTATCCCAGTTAGTGAAAATCAGAGATGTTCTAGTTAAAAATAAAAGAGAAAGCAAACGCCCCAAAAGCACTGTCCTTGTAATTAGCTTAAACGAAACTTTCTGTTTTGATACTGTTCATATCCATTCAGCTTGAATGTGTGCAAAAACTTCAGAAGGTTCTCAAAACCAACAAGTTAAAAAAAAAAAAGCCCTTGGGATTAGTTATTACTACTTTATAATGAATCTTAAATTATTTTTTATCAACTGGAATGGAATATTTCTGGAATGACTGGTGTGTATTGTGAAGTTGAAAGTCCAGCACAGAGTAAACAAAGTATTTTCAGACTATGCACTTTCAACACAGTGGTGTTTCATTTTTGAGCTGTGATGACTTGGGTGCCTCACTTTTTGCAAAGAGGTGTCAATCTTCATTCTCCTGAAGGATCAGGTAGTTAACATATTTCCAGGTATCGTGTAGGAAGTTAGCTTGGATAGACTGTGAGGCCTGAAAGCTTAGGGAGTGATTTTATGTGTCTATTATTTTTCTAGATAATTTAAAAGTATGTTAGCTTTGTGTGGCCTTTAGATTTAAAATAGGCATAGTGTAGGAAAAAAACATTTATGTGATGCTAATTGCTTTTTTTTAATGTACATGCTGTCTTGCTGTCCTTGTCGTGGAAACAGTTTAAATTGAACCTGTTGTTTGCTTTGTGGCCTAAAGAGTGATCTGGGTGTAGTACATAAGGCAAGTTATGGTATTATCTTTCACTTTTTAAATTACTCCTCATTATTTAGTACTTCTGATGATTAATGTTTTCCAGTAATTCTTGTGAAGTGTCTGCTTTCTAATTTTGAAGATGGCAATGCAGATTTTGTCCTCTGTAATGTGACCACGGGCCAACTTCATGTTTTCTACACTTTAGTGTAAAAGATGCATTAACCAGTAATAAAATAGGACTGTATTTGCAAAACGGGAGAATGTACTTTAAAGCAATGTCTTCCTAAGACTTTATCTAGTGTCTTTGTTTTGTATAGGTTAATGTAACCCCTTCTGAGCTTGAATTCCACCTGTGTTATTTTTCTAATCCTGAAGGTACGTGTTCTTCCTTTTGTTTAGAATCTACATCACCTGAAACTAGGAGACCAGAATTATTTATTTATTTTAGTTATGCTCATTATTAACTTTCTGAGATAAGGTTAATCTGGCATGCTTTTTAATACAACTCCTGTCAGGCTGTGAGCATTTGAGAACAACATTTCTATACACCTGATCTGATGAAACATGATAAAATGGTACAAGATATTGATGTGTCTTGTGTAGTACATTGTTCTATTTAAAGCTGCCTAAATCTTTTTTTTCTATTTTAGAGTGAGTTGAAAAGCAAGATAAAGGATCTGTTGTTCTTATGAAAGTGTAAAAATTGCAGCTGGCCTTATGTTGTCTGCATTCTTTTTGCCTTCCAGTGTGGATTTAAATATTTGAGTTTACAACTGCGCATGCCTTCACTATATTACGATGTGCCCGTAAGAGCTGAGAGGGCATAGCCTGCTGATAGATTCAGCAGCTGCTGCTTCATTCCTGAAATGACTTCTGCTGGATTGCGAGGAACTGTTGGTATTTTAGCATGATTCAGGCAGTATTATTGACAGGAATATTGAACTAACATATATTCAAAAGTAGGGCTTTTCTTGGTTTTGCAATATGAGTAAATACTTTGTATCTGGATAGTGTGCATCATAAATCATTGCCTTTTATTATGTCTGTTTATTCCAAACACTCATAATGAAATATCAAACTTTTTGGAGTATAGTAATAGTCATTGTTTGGAATGGTGGTATGTAGAGTATGAAGTTGTTTTGATTTTTAGTAGAATTTGGAATATGTAGATGGTTAACTATTTAACATACTGTATTATTAGTTCACTTTTTGAAAAGAAAACTTAAAATTTTGCCTGACATGACTCATTATGAAGAGATGTAATACTGTGATGGAATCATCTATTAGGCTGAAGAACACAACTCCGTGAGGTAATTGAAGGTCCAGTAAAAGTTTACTTAATATTTCTGCCATAATTTCTGAAGTTCTGCTTGCATCCATAATGTGAGGAGTAACATTTCCTTGGGGAGGGTAGCAGCAGTCTGGTTCTGTGTGCATCAAGAATCATCTGTGAAGCTATGTAGAACTAGTTTGAATGTAGGCTTGTATTTGAGCAGTAGTAAATAGTGATGATCTTTCTGTCATTAGCCGTGCCTGCAGAAGCCTGATATTCAATGGCATACAGATAGAGAACTATGTAGTTTTCATATTTTTATTGCCACTGTACTGGCAATATATTTTATAGATTGTATTTAGAAAGTATGTTTGCAGCTAGCTCTGATCTATTACTTTTCAAAGATGATCAAAATAAACACTGAAATAATATCCATGACCTTGCATTCTGTAAAAAAATCATTTTGTGCCCTCTCCGTATTGCTGAGCTTTTACAGTGTCTTGAGGAGCAGGACAATATTTTAAAAGAGGAAGTTAGGTCTGCCATAGAGGAAGCATTATATTATGGATTAAATGCTGTCCTTGTCATCTGTGAAACACTTTTTCTGCTCTCATTGCATTCATCTTTTTTTTCTTGATACGGTCTTCCAGTTCTCCAGTTGAGTTGCAAATGAGTAGTTTTGAAAGTTGTCTCTTGTCCTCTTTTTGGGAATTGCTCTTGGAATGTTCGCTTCTGAAATGCTTCTTGATTTGAAACTGGAGAGGTAGAAAAATACTTTTTTCTGTGCTCAGATACTTCTTGCACTTGGGTTTATGTTTGTGTGCATGCTCTTAGATGTTGTTGGCTAGAACTATCCCACAGGAGATATTCTGTCCACTGAGAACTCGGCAGGATATTGTTCTTGGTGTTCCCCATCTCAAAATGCACATGGTGGGAGGTTGGATAGTATTTATGAGCTGTGCTAGCCCTGTGCTTTGTGCATATTCTCCTCATCTAGGATAAGTCCTAAGACGATGAAGAGGAATGAAAAAGGGGCTGAGAACTTGGTTCCTGTGATTTGATTGAATTTTTTTTAATAGGGTTTTTTAACAGTTAGGAATAATAGAGCTGGAAAGAGGTGCTGTTAGAATTGACCTTACTACTTAGCACAAAGGCTGTGAATGATTCCACAGATGTATTGCTCTTTTAATTGTTTTCTTCTGAGAGAAGGTTGTGACATCAGATACAAGTTGAGACCAGGAACAAACAAGATCTTAGGACGCATCCTATTTGGTTTTTACAGGTATTGTTTCTTGAATGATGATGCGGGGCACACTCTGGCTTGTGGTCAAGCTGTTTCATTTCCAGAGCTCGTAAGTGGTTGCAGTGAACAGAAAGAGACAGTGCCAGTGTAACAGTGTTGGCAGTCAGGCATGGATTCCTGTAGGCATTCTCAGTGATATTCCATGGGACCGTAGCCAGGCAGTTCCCTTAATAAGCATGAAGGTCCACTGGCAGCCCTGACAGAGCAAATGCTACTTAGAGCATACCAGCACCTCACTGGTGGGTCATTCACTGCTGATTGTTCTAACTACTGTCCATTCAATAATGAGTTCTGGCTAGTTTCTTGACTAAAATTGACATGTTTGTTCATGGCCAGGCTTTCAAAGAGTGGTTATTGCACTAATTTTTCACTGGTCAGGCGTTTGCTATACTGCTGTGTAATCAGGCAGTATCAGAATGTGAGCTTAAGATTTTAGAATAGTGTTGAACAATAAAAGGACAGCAAAACAACATGATCCGTATCTTTGGCTTTCTCCAAGCTCAGTAAAATAGAATTGTTTTTAAGACTTCCTTCAATATTATGGGGAAATTGCCCAGGTAATTGCTTCCTTATTTGTTCTGTTTATATGTAACATCCTTCAAAGTGTGTTGCAAGATTTCTGTTAAATGCAAAAGAGCATTTTCAGCTGAGTGTCAAATCCAGCTGTATGAAAACAGAAGTTGTTGCAGCTTCACCAGCACAATAAAATCTACCTTGTATAAATAGCTTAGTAAAAAAAAAGCCCAAGCCAACCCTAAAATCTAACTGTCTTAAAGACTTTAGTGGGACTTAAGTACCTGAGGAGTCTGGTAATGAAATATGTTGGTAATACTATGTGCCTGTTTGCTAGCGCTGTTTATGAGCAAGTGTGTAAAAAGTATATTGGTGTAAATAAAAGGGTTTTTTCTTTTCTAACTTTCTGAACTTTTTAATACATTTGCAGCTAGAAAATGATAGCAGAGAATACTAGGCGTGTGTTCTTGGTCCATGCAACCAGCAGTGTTTAGCATTGCAACAACAGCAGTGTGTGTGGAAATCATTCCCAACTTTCTTCCACTGATTTTTGGGCATGTTTTTCTTGTTCCTGCAGAAGGTGGACTTAGCTCATTTGCTTCCCATTACTTGCAAACAGGTGGAGAATCTTGTGGTTGGGCATTTTTTGGTGTTTGTTTGTGGTCTCTTGGCTTTTTTAAGAGAAAGTTGTTGAGGTCTTCCTTCCAGTCTTTGACTTGTAAAATTATTATTTGAATAGTATATGCTGTCTTTCATATGTATGTAATACATATGAATTGTCCTGTCCCAAGTACACTAACCTTTCTTGACTTCTTAACAGTGTCTTTCTTCTTTCTGCTATCACTTCCTCTTGCGAAAAGTTTAAGATGAAGCAGAAGATTTGTGTAGAGAAACTTGGACTTTCTGACTTTGCATTTACAAGTCACTTGGATTGTCTGCTGTGCCCTGCAGATAGTTTAGTTTTAACCTTTTTCTTATGCAAGGAAGGAGAGGTCTTCCCACTCCATTCAGTACTTGATTATGAGAGGGGAGTGATGTTGTATTTAAACCTATGTGGGAGCTTTGCATCAAGAAATCTCCAGTATCATAATGAAGAGATTGGAATTAGTCACTTTTTAAACAGTTTTATTAGTATCTTTCATCTCATTTTTATACAGCATGACCTGCGAGCTGAACTTCTGGATGATTTCTGTGCTATTCATAACATTGTTAACTATTTTTTGTTTGGTTGTTCTTTATTTGTACCCTGAGGTTATTTTGGACACAGTATCTGAAATATTTTGCATAGTAGTGTCAAAAAGCATAGGGTTTTTTTCTAAAAAACTCCACCTTTTCCTTTGTACTTTATTAAATGTTTGGATTGTCCTTGATTTGATTTTAAGTCTGATATTTGTCCCACCCCAACCTGCAAAATCAATTTGGCAATTAACTTCTTGATCTTCCATTCTATACAAATGCATATAGAGGCTATGTGCACTCAGATTGTTGAGCCTGGATACCTAACTCAGATGGTGTGGATGTTTTTATAAAATGGCTTGTTATCATGTGACCTGTTTTAAAAACTGTTGCTTTGACTTATGTCAAATCTTGTCAGCCACTGAGTCACAAATAACATAATTTAATCTCTTGTTTCCTAGTATACCTATGTGCTATGAAAATTCAAATGTCTTGTCTGTTTCTGGGTGGACTCTGTTACAGTCCTCTATTACTTTGTTTTAAAGGCCCAAACGTAACTTCCTTCCTTTATGCTAGAAACAGTCAACTTGTCTTTTGTCAGACTGTGGTATGAAAAAATCTTTTCTCATTAAAGATTTACATCTCAAGTCTAATGTGGCACGATTCCTGTCACATTACTAGAAGTCTTCCTGAAAAGCATTGATGAAAGTGTTCTTGGATGCTAGACTTAGAATCAGAAGGCACTGATCATGTTTTACTGAAGTTAGACTACCCATTTTAAAATCAGATTTCATTGTTTGTTGGCTTTACTTGTTGAAGAGCTGTTCTATCTTGTCCTAATTTTCCAGCTTTTAAAAAGATCCTTGTTTATTTTTACAGTCAGGAACCAAAAAGTTTTGTTAGTTTTAATTCTGTTTCTACTACTGAATAGAAGGAGAGGGGAGATTAATGTCATGGCATATATGACTAAAGAGCTTCATTTCTGGCAACTGGACCATGTTCTCTACTCATCCCTCTTGCATGTTCTAGAGTTAGTAAGGGAACTGCTTGCTGTGATGTAAATGAACAGGATGAGATACTCTGACCTGTATGAATGCACTTTAACATGCTTCTTGTGAAGGAAAAGGAGGAAGCAGAAGGTGGGGATTTAACAGGAAGAGCTGTAACACCTCACTTTTGTGATGGAGTTCTGAAGGGTGAAGGTGGATGAAGGCCCTCACCTGTATTTTCAGGACCTCTGAAGAAAGTTTTGTTTCATTCCAGTGTTCCCCTCCTGCTGATAGAAACAGATGTGTGGCACTGTCAAATGAACATTCCTTTACAGTCTGGACCTGGACCCTGGCATAAGTTACTCATAAATAAATACAAGGAATTCAGCTGTATGTTTTAGTAGTTGTAAGCTACTTTTACTTCAGAGATGTGCTGGGTTGAAGGAGAATGTGCAGAAATCTCACTGTGGAATGAGATTTATAACTCTGCAAAAAAGATTTTTTATTCTCTGTTTTGACTTTTAAGCCTGTTCTGATTTGTTACAAGCTGGCCCTTCAGAGTATGTTAGGCTGTAGCTGCTATCAGCAAAACTTTATAAATCCTTTGAAAAGGTAATGGGAAGAAAGGGCCAGCAAGACTTAGACCTGAATGGGCATTTAAAGGTCTGAAGGAAGATAGAAAAATGATAAAAGCCATGAAATAATTCTTTTTTTAAGCTTCATTGTAAATCCTTTCAAGGTACTGCTGCTTTGATTTGATTCAGCATGAGATAGAGATCTAAGATTCAAGTGTAAAAATACCTTCTGTAAAAAATGTAACTATAAAAACCTCTAGCCACTTCACACTGTACTGTTAGCAATCCAAGGAAATGAGGCTGTAGGCTAATGGAATGTGCTACAAACTTCTGCATTTGCATAAACTTTTTCATAGTGCAGTAGACAAACACAACTAGGAAATTATTTTCATTTTAAATCTTGAGGTGGTACTGAATGAAGAGATTCGTTTTTACGTGGTGTTTAAACTGATCACTGTCATCTACATTTTAAATAGCTACTCTTGCTGCTTTATGCCTCATTTTGGCCACAGCAGATTATTGCCAGATCAGTTCTTTCTTGCCAGCCCTTGTCCTTATGAAGATGTGAATGTGGTCCAAATAATTAGCATTTCTAGTGTCACAAATTACATTCCTTACACAGTGTGGTCAACTCAGCTGCTTTAGCAGTAAAAATAATCATTGTGGTGCACATTCCACTTTCAGTGTTGTATTCTGTAGTTTATTCATCTGGCTCAATCCTTAGAGAGGTCTTTATACCAAAGAAGATATGTTCCAGGAAACAAAAATAATTGTTCTTTTGGGATGTTCGGAAAAAAACTTTACTGAGAGGCTTGCCAAATTCTTACACAGCTGCTAAGATGATATAATGTTTTTTTTTGTTTGACTAAGATTGTAAATATGAACTTCCTTCCTCCTGCATTTATAATTATTCTAGCTCTGTGCAGCATTTGTGATAAATCTCGTCCAAATTTCTGTTGAGGGAGAGTACTATGAAATGCTTAGAGACTTCAATGTGCAGTTTGTATTTGCTTATGAAATGGGTGACCTAATTTTCTGTGAGCTAGATATAACCTCCTCCAGTAGTCCTGCCAAAAAAATGTATGTCTAGAATAAGAGTTTGTCCTGGTTTTATATATTAGAAAGCTCTTCAGCTGTGAGAATTCATGACCGGAATACCCTTAATCCTGGGAGGTGTTCACTTTGGTTAAGTTGCAGATTTGGTCAGACTTCAAAAATAGGCTCAGAGTGGACGGTAGGTTCTGTTTTGTTTGTTTATGTCCGGTATTCCTCCATTTGTTGTGAGCCACGTTTCCTGCTGCTTTCCGAATTCCACTGAAGGAAGTGACAGGACTGGCGATCGGCCTTGTGGACACAGACTTGAGTATTTTGGAAAGGAACTGAGCCTGGCTGCTCCAATACTGTAAATTGAGGTTGGATTTGCCTTAGGAAGGGGCATGGCTCATGGGGCACGATGCAAACTCAGTATGCTCAGGTACTGAGCTCATTTTTAACCTTGGTTTTCTAACTCAATTTTAATGCTTGAAAGTGATGATTTCATATTTCATATGAAGACGTGAATTTTTATGTTCTATAGATAAAACTGAAATAGTCTGTGTTAATAATATAACACATCTACAAAAGTTCTGAGGTTTTTGTACAGTCTTGTAGTATCAATGTCTTTAAAAGGTGTTACGTTTTGTTGTTTAAACAATGTCTTGGTAATATCATATTTCTCTCAGGGAAAGATGAAGGAATTAAAATACCTGGCTAATTAAGAAGTCATCTGTTTAGACTTCATGCAGACTTTCCGTTTTCCCATTGAGTTCAGGAAAGATTCAGCCTTGATGACATCTGATATTAAGATGTGATGGCAAAAAAAGCAGGAACATTTGTTTCTTGACAAACTGTTGTTTACTTGAAATTTTCTGAACTATGTGCGTTGGGCTCTCAATTGTATAACAAAATAATAATAAATATAGTATATATGTTTCATGGTGCTCTTTAGAGCCAGATGATTTCAGCAGCAACAAGCTGTGCAGCATATCATGAGGAACTGTAGCCACAGCTAAGAGTGTAGTTGGCTGGTATCTGTGTTTGATTACTGAGATCTGTAGACCTCTTGAAACCAAACATTTCTAAGATACCATTTGCATTAGGAAAATCTTAAGTGTCCTAGAGAGGTATGTCTCTTCTGGACAAGGACAATGGACAGGAGGAATTCTCCCTTTTCCAGAAAACAGAAGATAAGGGTCCCTCTTCATCTTTCTGTAAGGGAAAAATAATTGCAAACATTGAAAAACAAAATTTTGAGTTTTATTAGAGTTAGAGTTCTCTTAAAATTAGAGTTCTATTGAAAAACTTAGAATTAAGGTGGTATGGATGTACAGCAGAGTAGCAGGGTTCTTGTGAGTACTTTTTACACCAAGTAAAGGTGTAGCAGAAGATATTTTAAAAAGTGTCATTCCAAAGGAATTTTGCAGTCTTGCCTCTGGCAATGTGGTGAAAAGATTAAAAAAATTTTTATTTTGCCCGAGTTACTCCAGACTTAGTTTGGCACTTTTACTTTCTGGTCATTACACAGAATTTTGAATGCCCTTTTTATTCCTTGTCTGGAGTTATGAGTGATCCCAGTATTCTTATCAAAGAATTTGAATTTAGCTCTTTTTGAATATATTGTGTTATAACATTAACCTTTCATGCAAACCCCCAAACCAGATGGAGCTTTACTGGCATGTTAAGGGTTTCAAAAGTGCATGGTGTAGTCTAGACGGCTGTGAGGAAATGTAGGAGGAAGGGTGCTCTGCTGCTTCTGCCTGAAGCTGGTCACCCCGTCTCTTTGTTTACTGCAGTCAGAGGCGCTCAGCTGGGTGCTGATGGTGCCAGCTGGTTGTGAACACTCACCTGAATGAAGCCACATACAAACATTAAAACAAATGTGAACTCAAGTATTATGACATAATCATTTTTGTGTGAAGACTGCAGAATATTTCCTATGCTGCCAGGAGAAGCAGCCTCTATCAGCTGGTTAATGTGTATGGCTCAGACTACAAGAAATTGAAGTGACTTTAACTTCATGCACTTAGTAGTAAACTGCACAGTTGTAGCTGCAGCCAGAGGAGATATTCATAGAGTCACGGTTTATCTCAGGTTGGAAGGGACCCAGTAAGGATCAGCAAGTCCAACTCCCTGTTCCTCACTGGACTGCCTAAACCAAAACCATATGACATGACTTAAGACCATTATCCAGATGCTCCTTGAACTCTGGCAGCCTGTTCCAGTGCCCAACCACTCTCTCAGTGAAGAACCTTTTCCTGATGTTCAATCTGAATTTCCCCTGGTGCAGCTTCATGCCACTTCATACCTTTTCATGTGCCAAAGGAATGTTTACATCCAAGGGAATGACGTCTTGTTTGTTCCTGATAACATGGGAAAACAGCCCTACGAATACAGGCCTGTTAAACTGTAGGTCCCTTCCAGTTGTACTGTTTAGTGGAATTTGTGTTGCAGAAGCTATTCAATTGTACCTTTTATGTCATCAGTTCTGTGATGCTTTTTAACAGATCTGTGCCTTTGCCCATGCACAAACATTTAGATGCTATAAATACCTAGAGACTACTCTAGTGACAAGACTTTTATTATATAAATAATATATATTTTTAAATTACATACACCTATATAGACTGTTTTCAAGCAGACATGTTGCCTTTGGTTTGGTTCTGAGACAATTCCACAGATACATGCAAGGTTCTCTGCTTGTGGAATAAATTTTTGGTTTGCAGAAATATCTGACCCATGCTTGTAAGCATTAAATGAAGAAGTGCAAAAGGTAAGATGCCATTTTTGTGTTTAGCCACTAATTTGAAAACTAATGGCATGGGCACACTATGTTTTCATATCTTGTGCTTCAGTGCTACAGAATTTAAACTGGAAGTTTTCTGAATTCAGAATTATAAATGTATTTATGGATGGTAGTGCTTTGTGATTTTTTTCTTCTTGTTCCAACTTCTGTTTAAATGTAGTCTTCTCTGGGGATTAACCTGATATCTGAAAAGTACTGAAACATTAAGTGCTTTTAATAAAAGGTACAGGCTTTAAATGTGTTTGTAGATAAAGTAATTTATTAAGACTTCTCATTTTACTTATTTGGTAAAACTGATCCAATTTTAACAAATGCAAATTCAACAAAATTACATTATTTTTTCAGTGTCATATATATGTGATTGCATGTGCTCTACAGAAGATAGCATTTGAGATTTTCTGTGCATTAATGGGAAAGGTAGACTTTTCTGTTGATTATAAGCTTAAGAACATAAACAAAATGCTTGAATCTTACAGTACACTCTGAGCAAGAAATGGAGTTGCAGGTTATAGGTGAGCCTGTTACTGGTGAACTTGAAGCTGCCAAAAAGGGGAAGTCCCACTTGTTTCTTTCCCTGTCCCTTCTCCCAGCTGTCTGGTATGAACCAAAAAGAATGTTGGCTCTAATATTTGTCCAGTCACCGGGCAATGTACTGCTGCTTGCTACCTCAGCAGAAAGACTGTTCTGGTGTTTGTAGTGTTGAGTGGGTTTTCTGATGGTTTAGAAGGTTGAGCAGGCTCAGTGATGTTATGGAGCAACATACTAATGGATGGAAAGATATTTCTTCCTTTTTGCAACAGCAGTGAGGTGCTAGCCTGGCTCAAGCTTTAATGTGTGAGTTGTTTTAAACTGGAGGAGCAGGAACTTAAAAAAAAAACAGGAAGACATCAGGAAAGCTTGTAGAGACATTTTTCCAAAAACTCCTTTGAAACTTTGTAGAAAGTTTACCCTGGAATAGAGAGAAAGATAACCTCAGAATTTTACTGCGTCTGAGCCAGATGTGTCAGTGTTTTCTAAATGAAAGGAAAACCTCCATCCAAAATGTGTTGTGGTCTGTTTTGTTTTTTTTTTTTTAATGTTCTGCAGCACTCAAATGCTGATAACAATAGGAAGGTGACTGAATTTCCCAAATGCATTGCTAAAAATAGGTGTGTGTAGAGTTACTCAGCTGATAATAGTTGGGGGTGTGTTTGATGAATGCATTGATCATGCAGAGCAGTGCATAGAGGAAGTAGGCCGCCCCTTTGCCATTAGCATGTGTCTGAGAATAAGGCAAATGGGAAGATTTGCTGCTGGAAGTACTGTAAAATTTTGGTGCTCTGTGCTAACACCCATTTGCTGTCCTGCACAGTACCCTTCTTCTTAACTGCTTATAAGCTGCCAGACCCTTGAGGTCCACAGTTCAGCAGTGAGAGGAGGGTATCTGTCCCCACAGTGATGACTACCATGAAGTATCTCATTCCTATCCCTCTGAACTTGTGTCTCTCAGCATGGAACCGAGAATAGTATATAGTATTTTTCAGTCAGTGTGACCCTTGCTAAGAAGTCCTGATGTTGGAAAAAGCTCATTCATTCACATTGGATTTAAAAAAAGAAAGTTGCACATAAAACAAGTTCCCATGTTACTTTAAGGTGGCTTTGTATCAATTTGATCTAAGAAATGTTACTGTTAAAAATATTTTTTGTAAACTTTAGGATTATTTTTGTCAGCCTATGCTGTTATTTTTTCTTTTCATCCAAATCTGCCCTACCTTAGACCTGTGCCCTGCCTAATGCCCTGCATTAGACCTGGGTAGGAGACACGAATAATTGAATACCAAATGACAGCATTTCCAAGCATGTTTGTAAGCAAAACACAGTGAAACATAATGCACAGCATATATGTGTCTGTGTGTATAATAGCTGTTCTCAGCCACCTGCTTAGGATTATCGTTCACTGAATTAAAAATCTCATTTGTTTAAATATTTGGGGAAAGATAATTTTTTGGGAAGAAAATTTGAAACTTATGATTTTAAGTGGCAGTATGAAGTCTGCTGTCTTACTTGATTATTTCCTCCTTCCCCCTCCCTTCCTGCCCATTCCAGTAGCAAAACACTCTGTCTTTAGTTTTCATATGCAAGAAAAGCTTCATTCACAAAGCTCCCAAGCGTGGTGGCAGACTTTACAGTAGTTGTTTATGTGACTCAGTTGCTGAGCTGCTTAGACAAGGTCTCTGCAGCTTAAGATCTGAACAGTATTTCTTAGGAATGCTGGCCTAATCCCCTGAGTTTAAATACTTCTGCTTAAAGTCCTCCTTTAACAAGACCCAGCTGTCAGCCACATCTTCCATGATTCTTCTACTGTATAGAAATTTCATGTGTGCTTCTTCGGTGGCATAACTTACACTTTTTTTCCTTTTTGCTATGGAAGGTAATTTCCTTACTTTTTCAGGAATGCGTGCTTTAAAACATTGATTCTGTGTTAAGTATTTACATTTGGTCTTAATCTTGAGGCAATTAAATTCTAGATAAAGTCTTTTGGTATGCATCAGTTGGTGTTAACTGGCTTTTAGACTTCTCTAACCTTTGACATAGCAAAACTTTTTTATGTTGAGGCTGCTTTTTTGCTTTAAATGCTTTTTTTTTTCCAGGGAGCAGTACCCAGTAGTAGTGTTTCTCCCTGTTTCCCTCCCTCTCTTTCTGGTGCCAAGATTTATTTAGAAACTCAAGTAATGCAGCTTTTCAGTATGAACATATATCTTTAGAGAATATCTTAAGTAGACAAAATTAATTTTAAAAATTTTTAAATAGTTTCAGAAGGTTTATAAGCTAGAGATTAAGGTCAGTGCTCAGTAGGCAATGTTTAGATTCCTGTTGGCAGCCTGTGACAAATTTCATAGCTCTAAACCTTCAATTGCTGATGCTGGTTTTAGCTATTATGTGGACTTCTTGCTTTAAGATCATTAAACCACCCTTGAGAGAAAGGATGTTGAATAAACAGTAGAAGAGAAATCCCAAGAGAAGAAACTATTAAAAAGAAAAAAATGCCGTGAGAACTGATGTCAGTTTTCTCTGGGTTTTTTGTTTGGCTTAATTTTTTGAGGGGTGGGGTCTTGTTTATTTTGGGTTTTTTTGCTGGGGTTGTTTTTGCGGGGAGGGGTCAGAAGCTTTGGAGAGAGTTTTTCAGTGACATTCTGCTAAAATGACAAATAAGAATTAAGTTACATTTTCAGCTTTTATCAGTGATGAGCAAGTCTTTCTAAATCTGCTCAAGACTTTTTCCTCTTCAGCAATTTGTGCAGGCTTTACTAGAGAAAAGTGGTGGTATCCAACTTTGGCATCTTTCTGAACCAGCTCAAAAATTGCTTTGTGGATTGTCTTCATTTCTGGAATGGCTTCTCTTTTACTTTTTGAGGAGAGAAACAGAAGAAGAGTTGAGCAAGTGTAGGACTTCCTTCAGGCGAGTATTTTTTCCTCTCACTTGGTGGAATTCTCAAAATACGACTTGGATTCTTAGAGTATCACCAAGGAAAACAGTGAACTGAAGTTTATGCAGGAGGATGTTGGCTTTCTGTCTTACTATTGCATGTGAGGCTTATGGGTATCTGAAATTTTGCTTAATCACCTGCAAGACCCAAGGGAAGATGCTGATAAATTACTCTCTTGAAACAGTGATTCTCCTGCCGTTTTGATGTTCATAAACATTTTTTTTCACCTATATCCTTACCATGAAGAATTTGTCTGTAGTTTCTCCTTTTCATGGCACATAGTTGCTGCCACATTTCATTGTGTGGCAAGGACCCCTTCAGCCTACGTGTCTCACATCACTACCTAGTGAGCAGTGTTGATTTACTGCCAAATGATCCTTTCCTCTTTCCTTTCATAGAACACTGCCCTGTTCTTGCTAACTTCCAGCCTTTCTTTCCAGTTTTGACTGCTGGGACTCATCTCTGTCCAGAGCACCACATCACTCTTTCTTCTAGATATACAAGGCTCTCTCGAGCCCTGCTCTCTCAGCTCTGCTCCCTCAGTGCACTCCTTCCAAGCCTCCACAAGACACAGCTCTTGCATGGAAAAATCTCTCCTTAAATAGCAATTCCATTTCTCATGGCAACCTCATGGTGCAGTGTTGTACTTCCTCTTCCCCGCCCCCCCCATCTACCTCTCACACTTGAATAAACACATGTCCTTCTGTGCAGAGATTGATGATGCAAAAGAGTGACTGGGATAGAGAGGGCGTTTATGTCTCTCCTTACAGTTTGCTATGAAGTTGGAGGATGAAAGCTGACTGCCAGCTGCAGTATTTAAATCTGGTCTTATTAGTGGCTTAAAATATAAAATTAGTTGAGCTGGGGTAGCCTGCTTAGATGTGTTTATTTTTGGTTTAAGGCAGTGTTGTTCTGCTCAGTTTGTTAGAGTTGGCTTTAAAGTAAATCAGATGTCTTCTAAATTGAATATACTTTCTCCTTCTTCAGCCAAAAGATAATTTCCTTATTTATCCTCTAAATATTTTTCTATGTGGGGTCTCTTAAGGTCATGCTGTTTTGTCATGGTTAGCTATAAACAACAAAATGTGTTGACTCATAAATGCTAAGAATGGAACACCTGTGTACTTTAGACATACCAAACTTTCATTTGTGGGTCTTCTGAAAAATATGCAATTGTGGTTTTGATTTTTTTTCCCCTTTTTTTCTGGAGATGGTAGTGAAGCTGTAGTGAAATGCACCTCTTCAAAATGTAAGTCTTAGTTCTTACCAGGAAACCTAAGTTGCCTTCCAGCCTGCTGCAGCTGAGATTAGTGTAAAGAATATATACCCAGACATAAAAGCAGCCTGTGAAGAATGTTGTTTATTTATCGTAGCTAAAGCATTACTCATCCATTTTTTGAGCCATGGCTCATAGACTGTCACTAGGTCCTTGTGGAAAGGGATTTGGCAACAACTTCTGAGGCTAGATAGTCCCCACATCATACAGATTGCTGGTGTCTGCTGTGGTATCTTAAGTGAGCATTGGCATAATGCTTATTTTTAACCTTTGAGAGGGTCCCTTGAACAAAAATTGGTTTTTAACTGTACTAAAGCATAGAGTAGCACAGTCTTACGAGGAAGTACTCTCACCTGCATTGTAATTTGACCTGTGACCTAAGTGGTTTTCTTAAGCATCCCTTCTCCTGGTTGGTTTGATCATTCATTTATACAATTTATAACGATAGGCACTGTGGAGATGTTCAGCTTTTATTGGTAGTTTGACAGTTACTTGCTTTATTTTGCTTTCTTATAGTTGAGGGACAACTTAGTGTATGTGTAAAAATTGGTTTCTTTGAATATTTATTCTTGCTGGAAAATGACCCTGTACAGGCACAATAGACCAGTCAGTAAAAGGATGTGAATTTTTGAGTGATTGGTTGGCTAATACTTCTTCTCAAGTGCAGGGTGATCCTGAAAGTGCTACTGTTAGCCTGGTGATTGTTATTATTGGGCCACAGCTACAGGAATATTTGGGTATTCCCCGAGATCTGTGCATAAGGCCAAATATTACAACAAAAATCATACCTATTCTTGATCTGCTTGTTCATATTTATTATTCTTTCTTGGGCATTATTCCGGAGGTAAAACTGAATGCCAAGAGATGCTGCAGCAGTATTTGTGTTACAATAACCACATGCTGAAGATTCTGGAAAATTGGCACTAATGTAGTTTCTAAGTATATATCTGCCTACTGAAGACAGGCTGTACACTAAAAATTCCCTAGTCTCAGCTGGTAAATCTAAGATGTTGGCTCCTGCTACTAATGAGTGTTGTTTTACAGAGCACCTGTCTTTTATCCTCTACTTGAAAAATACTTCAGCTAAATCAAAATATTTTTATAGGTGTCTTCAGGTTGACTTCATAAAGACTGTTCAGTGAGACATGATGTAATCTAGGATGTTCTTTTTATGGAATTAATTTAATGTCCACTTGGGTACTCTGGCTGGAATCTTGGTTCAGGAAACGGGATATAATGATTGATAAAGCCCCTTCTTTTCAAGGCAGCATCTGTTTGGCTAGATGTGAGTCAGGCACTGAAATATACTGGAGGGAATAAAGGTTTTACTGTATGCTTTCCCAACATTGCAAATTTCAAATGCAGTTAGATTCTTGCAGTGACATTTCTGTAATTTTGGTGCTTCCCTTATCATACAGGAAACAAGATCTTATAAATGTATTTCAATGTACGAGGAGGCACACTTTGGAGACTAATTTAAAATTTCAGGTTGCAATGATGGAAAGGTAGAGTCAATATAAAGTAATATTAATACAAAGACAGCTTAAAACCAGAAACCAACTCTATGGAATACAGGATATTCTGCTTGATGCACTTTTCATTTTACCTTCCAAAGCTTTCAGGCAAAGAAGGGGTGAATGAGTGGGTATTTTTTTGGGTGGTTTTGCTGTGGCACATCAGAATGATTTCCCACTGTTAGAAAGCAAGATGATGAAGTAAACATTCTGGTATCTTCAGTGTGTTTATTTCAGGAAATTGTGTGTGCTTGTGTCAACTGAAGTTAGAGGGGGAGTGTACAAATTCTACTTAAATACAAAGGGAGCTGCAAAGGATGTGAATATGGAGAATTATGTTTTTCTATTTCTTCATGCTCCTAGCCAAAAAGAGCTTGATTCTTTCATATTGTCTGTGAAGAACACAGAGTTGTCATATATATGTCTGCTTTGTTCTAAAGATTCAGTGTTAAATCTGTAGAAGAGCAGGGAGCAACTGTGATGTTAGAATCTCTGGGGGTGGTTGTTGAGCAGTCTGTTAGAATCTGAAAGCAGTAAGAGTGCTCTCATGAACAGCACCAAGTTTTAGAAAACCTGTATTTGCTGCATACAGCATTGATGTGTTTTGGGGGATTCCAGAAGCAGTGAAACAATTTGCTTTGATGTTATGATCTGGTATCTGATGAAGATTTTTTTTTCTTCTTCTTCCAGTTACTTTTTCAAACAATTGTTTCATTAGCAGTTGTTAAAATGTAAGTTATGTGTTCACTTGTGTGCTATAAATATTTATGTAACAAACTTATAAATAATGTAAAGAAAAATATTTTTATGAGCTTAGTGAAAAGGTTGTTGTTTGACTGGGCTTGAAATACAAACAGCTAGAGGCACAGGCAAGTTCTTGTACAGGCATGTACTTAATTTTAAGAGGAGTATTAGAAATCACACTGTGTATGTTTGAATAACTGTTACTTTCAGCAGCCTTAGTTGATCTTTTATTAAAACTGTAGCCTGTGTGCAGTTCAAAACATGCATTTTCACACAGCAGATTTCTTTTCTGTGGTTTCAAAGGTGCATTCTTGCACAGATCAGTGGGCAAAGGAGGGAATATTGTGGGCTGTCCAGTTTTGCATCTCCCAGTTAAACCTGAAAATAAGGCCATGAAGTGATGATGCCTGGTTTTCAGACTTGGTAGAGTTCTGCATGTAGACTAACTGCCTGAAATAAAGTAAAAGATTTGAAAAAGAAATATGCTGAAACTGTACATAGCTTTTAAACTCTTTCAGTGTATTCCAGAATTGTCTTTCTTCTCCCAGTTGCTCTTAATAAGTCTTGTACATTGCATTCTGCTCTTGACTGCCTCTGTTTGAAGAATAGTAGTTATTGCTAAAATACAATGAGCTATTTTAATTTTAAAGAACAGCTTAAAGAACCCATGCATGTAAACATTTGTTTCTTTTTTTTTTTTTGCCAACGCTATTTCTAAATTGCTACTAATGAGTTTGTTTTTAAAAAAATAAGTGTGGAATTAAATAAAAACAATTTTCTAGAGCAATGCAGAATCCCTTCCTTCCTTAATATTTGGGATGTAGCTGAGTTGGACAGGACAGATCAATTGAATTCTGGCAGATAATGTGTTGATGTAAAGAATAACACCCTATACCAGCTGGAGAATAAGGGAAGAAAGGCAGGAAATAGATAGTAGACTTAAATCCAAGGTTGTCACAGTAATAATGAATGCTTTATACATCTTAATTATATCTGCAATCTATTGACGTGTGACTGTTTTTTGTGGAACGTATATTGATGTCCAGGATTTCAAGAGGTCGCCCACAGTATTTCAGAATATTGGTTATGAAAGGTCTCTTTGCTTTTAATGAAGTGCCTGAAGATTTATCTTTTATCAGGCAGGCAGTGTTTTCACCTTTTGTTGTTACTGCCAAGTCTGGAAAACTATAGCCTGAAGCATGGTTTAAAAAAAAAAAAAATGAAACTCCAAATTGGCTAAAAATAGCATATTGAAACAGACTTTTACTTGACATGAGTTTTTTTCATTTGGAACATTCTGAATTTGAATTTTTTGGCTGACAGATTTGTATCTCAGTTTTTGAATTTGAGAGGCATTGGAATGTCTGTGGCGCAGAAGCCTTGGGATGTATTCAGCTATTACTATGCTATTTGAAGCTTAAAGTAAACAAATGTTCTTTTGTTGAGGTTTTCATCTAGATTACTTTTAACATAAACTGGGTTATAGAACATTGGATAATGCACAAAGAGCTTCCTATAACTTTCTAATCCCCCTCCAAATATCTTTTTCAGGAGTAATTATTTTCAGAATACTTTATGCTTATTAAGAGGAATCACTGAAATACTAAAGCAAATGATCTGCACTGTCATTGGCTTAGTGTGCTGCAGTATTAAATTCAAAGGAGTGTTAGTGTCAGTTATAGCATAAGAATCTCTGATTGAAAAATGTGCCAGATCTGATTGTACAGAATATTAATGTGATACAAATAATGTTTGTGCTCAAAGTACCTATTGTTATTTACCATGACTTTAATTATGGAAATATCTAGAAACATGGAACAGGGATGTGAGCTTTGGCTGTCAGTTTTGTGAAAGCATTTTTAATTTTTTTTTCTGTTTCAGTAGCCTTATTTCTTTAAGCAGTCAGATAAATGAATATTAGAGATGAAAACCTGCTAGAATCTTACTCTGATATTTATGTATGCACTATGCTTATGGGCTCATACGGTGTATTACTTTAGTGTTCTGTCATATACAACTTTTTAATGGAAATGGATATTGGCATAATAACACAGGAATGATCACAAATCAAGGAACTTGGATGTCCTGATGAGGTCTAGAGAGAGTATGTTTCCCAAACCAGGGTACACTATTTAGTTCTTGAGGCTAGATTTTAAAATGCAGAAAACCAGTTATTTCTTGAGATGGTGTTTTAAACATTTGTGTCTTGATTACTGCATCCCTAAAATAACAAATTCAATAGTTGTTTTTAGAAGGCAGATTGTTATTTCAGAAACAAGCAGGACCTTGTACAAGCTTGTGTTTAAATAATAAGAAAGGTTGGAGGTAGAAACATCAGTTGCCTGAAAAGATGGTATGTTTTCATTTTGAGGTTTTATGCTGTCAGTTGGTTTTGAACATATTTAAGCATCTCTAGTTTAAAGTTCTTATTACAGAGCTTCTGAAATTATAGTGAATAAACACATTCTTGTTGCTGACCCTTAATGCACATTGGTGTTTCCCACTGGACTCAGAATTCTGCTTCTCTTTCTCTTACAGTCTTTGCATCATCAGTGAATCATGGTATAGACAAAACCTGCAACTTAATTATTTTACAACTGCTTTTTTTCAGTGCAGAGTGTTTTCTTTATAAGAAGATAATATGGTAACAAGTTCATTTGTCTCAATCAACTTGGTTGAACATCTCAACTTGCATGTCTCAACATGCAAGTGTTCAGGATAGGGTCTTAGTGCAAGACACTTCCCTCATGCCAGGGTCTCAGTGAAAGACACTTTAGATACACTTTCGATAACTCTGTGACAAAGCTGTTGCTTTCAAATGACAACTGTTTCTTAGTTTCAGAATTCTGCAGTGGTGCCTTTGGTTGAAAATGTTGAAGTGTGTATTTGAAGTATTGTGCTTGGCCTTTCCATCTTTCCTCATGTGTTTTAATATCTCATGCTTGTCCTGGCATACTAAGAATATAAAAATCATCTTGAAGGAGTAAATCTTTCTGGTTTTTTACCCTAAAGTCTTGGTGAGTTTTGTTTCTTTACACTGTAATTTAAAATAGTAGATTATGATTAGATGTTACAACTGATAGCTTCTAATGAAAGCCTTAATAATTTTTCATACACTAGTATTAGAATACTGTGCTTCATGCATTTAAAGGTGAAATCTAATGAACTATTTTGGAAACTAAATAGTTGACTTAGAGTGATTATGGGTCTGCTTTTTTAAGCAGCATTTCAGACAGGTAGAATAGACTGTCACAGTCCATAGTGGATAATGAAATTATTCATAGGCCATGCTTTAGTGCAGAAGCTTCACTGCCATATGAAAGACTACTCTGTGTTGGTACCGTGTTTTATCTAGGTATCCCAAAATGATGCTGCTCATTTTCTTTATGTTCTACTCTGATACACACTTGAACAGAATACAAGGTGAAGTATTGAAAAATAACTTGAATCCTGAGGTTACTTTGGCATGTCATCTGTCTACGAGCTAGGCAGAAATAAAAGTTATTTAAAATCTGTTCCCCTGCAAATGTTTTAGGAATGTAAGTGGCTCACTTTATGGCATCACATCAGAACCTTATCACATTATCCTTTTTCCAACTTTTACATCTAATTCAATTCGCTTTTAACAAAGAAACTGCAACCCAGCTAAACAAAATACACACAACCCCTCACCCCTAATGCTGGTTTTCTTTCTTGTTATAAATAAATGTGTTATATCCTTAGAAAGGTGTGATAACTCCCACTTTGATCATAATTTGCTAAAGTACAGTGCATGTTTGGTATGATCAACAACTGTGAGAAAGAAAATGGCTGTAAAAAGGAAAATTTGAAGTTTTTAATTGGAATGTGCACTGTTTTTTGGAGTGGTTAATGTTTTGAGTTCTTATGCCAGGAAGTTCATACACTGCTTTCTGAGCATTTTGTCTCTGCTGTAATTTATTGAATTAATTATTTAGTTAATGTCCTTTGGGATATCTTCTGGTTGTGGAAATTGTACTAAGATTTCATTTTTCAGAACTTGCAACTTAATATTAGCTGTTTCTGAAGTGAGACACTAACCTCTGTGTGCCTTTTGCAAGTCAATGTTGACAGGCTCATAGGAAATGCAGTTGACGTTAGGAAGCTTGGGTGGGGACTACAAGGAGCTGGCAAATACTACAGGGTTTAGTGCCAGACATGCTGACACAAACAGTACTTCACTTGTAAAAGTTTTCTTTAGGCTGCTAATTCTGTCTTCAGAGTAACTGGAACCAAAGCAGTGTCTCTGATGCCAAGTTAAAATAGCTAAAGTAATAGTTTATGGGAAATTGAGAATGCTTTCCATGGCTTAGATCCTCAGAAATATTAGTAAAAAGAGCAAGTTTCTCTCTTAATGAAAAGGTGAGTTACGAACAGTGCCATGTAATGAAAACACTGCAAGACAAGTCCATCTAACTAGAGTGATTGTCAAAAACAGCACAAAGAGGGAAAGGCTGGCAGTGTAAAGTATCTGTAAATACTGTGCTCTGAGTGGTTTAGATCACAGTTTCCATTTATTTGATTTGCCAGTTCATAGTCATATTTCATAAGGCACCCTTATAATAGCTTCCTTTAGCTTTCAAATACAAATTCTTTTCTTCAAAGTCTCTAGATACTGAGAAATGCTATGTTGTCAAATATGAGCTCTTTTACAGTAGTTTGACCACGTCACCTTAAGTATAATGTGTTTTGTCTCAAGTTTACAGTGCTTCTGGTCCATGTAAGAGCCTAAGGAGTAGTAAGGCAAAGCTTTGAAGGGGGTAAAAGTGGAATACAGCTTAGGTTTGCTTTGCAGAAGTTCGGGCAGAGTATGAGTTGCTGCTACCATGCTGTCTCCTGTTTTATATGTGGGAGGACTTGCAGGAGACATCATAGAGAGGAATCTTGCAGAATATAAAAACTGCTTACAGAATATAAAAACTGGTGCAGTCTTGGTGGAATGATGCAGCAATATTACATAAGCGTATTGGGCTTTTTTTCAATTTCGTCGTCACCCTCAGATTTTAGGAGGCACTTCCTTTCATTCCTTGGAGTACAGGATTCAAAGCAAGTGTTGGAAAAAAGGTGATTCAGATGGGTGTATTTAATCTGTTCAGTGTTTATGCAGTGAAGTGTGCCATGACAAGTTAGCTTTAGTATTATTGCCTCTTTTAAGGTAGGGCACATGCATTGTGCGCTCCCACAAAAGCAGAAGCTCAGATAGTAAGACTGAAACAGCTTTGCCTAGAGCAACTACATGGCAATATTTGCATCCATGGTAGACATTGGCTTCTGCTGACCTCAGAATGTCAGATCACCTCTGACCTGTTTTATCAAGGTAAAATGATATAAAAGCAATATATAAATATAAGGAAATACTATTTTTAAGTCTTGGAGGGGTCATATAAAATCAAAAGTGGATTGAGCAGTTTTTTCTCTGAGATCACCTTAATAATTTTTCATAGCATCCCTCATCAGTTTGACTGTGCGATGTTGGACATTGGTGTCTTTCAGACCAAGATTTGTCTTTTCCTGAAGAGTAGCACTTAGTTCATTTTCAAATCTACAAAATGTAATCTAGTGCTTTCAGAAAGCTATGTAGCAAGTGACTATGTAGTCCATGACTTGACTAAATCAAGCTGTACGACTCACCATTGATATTTTGTGTAGCTCTTGATGGGGATCTGTTCTCGCATGTCTCTGGACATTGTGTAGCACATCTCTGGATTCTACCTTTCTATACTGCTTCATTACTTCCAAATTACTACCTGGATTGTTGCCCCCCCAGGTATGTAAATTCTCTTTCTGAACCAGATCCTGTCTTTGCCACTGTGGATTGTACGCAGAAAGGCATGTCTTAGCTCCATAAAAGGGGCTGGAGGACATGTTTGGAAAAGAGGTTTAAACAAAAGGTTATTTTTCTTTGAGATAATAGCAGATAAACTTTGGAGAACATTGTCTTTATCTTGGTCACAAATTTGTTGAATGAAGGAGGATCTGAGAGATGTTACGGTGACTCTTTGCTTCCAGAGAGAAGTTTCTTTGCTGAATAAAAATTGTGCAGTATCACTGAACTGATCTGGTCAGTGTCCAAGATTTGAACTGTCTCAGGGGATGTATTGCTGACATTCTCTATGGCCTGTTTAAGCATTTCTGTTTACAGATTTGTAGAGTGATCTATTTGCAGTGCAGTGAGACTGCACTTCCTGTGGTTGAATGGTGTTGCTTAACTGTGGTCAGCTGAATTCCTTGGACAAGAGTTGGATTTTCTAATGTAATGTCAATAGATTTTGCCAACAATAGCTGGCAATGAAGGCACTTGCAAGGCTAGCTTGAATTTCTGATGGTATATTAGATATTGTGAACTCTGTTCTTAATCTTTTTCTGCATCATTCAGACAAAAGTGCGCTGCAAAAATGGCTTTGCAATTATCCATTGCAACTTCCATACTAAGTCTTTACTAGTAAGCGGGAGTTTTTATGAAGTTTATGGATGGACATTTGCTTTGATTTAGGAACACTATCAGAAACAGTAGCTGACACCAGTTTTCTTAGACACTGATAAGAAAGTTTGAGTATCAAACCTTTTTTTTTTTTTTTTTCCCAGATGGAGCAGTTATCAGATGAAGAGCTTGACCATGGTGCAGAAGAAGATAGTGATAAGGAAGATCAGGATCTCGACAAGATGTTTGGAGCCTGGCTGGGTGAGCTGGACAAACTCACACAGGTGAGGGAGGTTTCAGTCATCTCAGGAAATAATTTTTTTTAATATTGTTTTTTTTCAGTTGGATGCCAGCTGCTTAACATTGCCACTTGCAGCAAGGTAGACCATAGCCTGTGGCCAGTTCAGTAATTTTTAAAGGTTTATAAATTGGCTTATTTTCCCCATCTTGAGGTTGTTACATTAATTTTGCACAACCTGCTGGTTTGACCTATCCCAAAGGGTATAGTTCCTTCTGAGAATTATGGAATTGGTATTTTGTCCTTATGTATGTAGAGCAACACAGACTTTAGTTGACAAGAGATAGGCTTTGTCTCAGAACATGTGGTTTGACATTGTCCAGCTGTGACAGCATTTATTTGTTGCACCTGAACTGCAGTAAGAAAAAATTGTGAGTGTTGCCACTTGATGACATAATAAGATACCCTGATACAGCCTCAAGGACTCACCATTGTTCCAGTGCATGAGAGAAGCAGCTGATACGACATCTTTTGGTCCTTCCTTCCTTCCTTCTAGTGCTTTTCCTTTGCTTCACAAGCAGATACTGCATTTTGCACTGCTGCGCTCCTGGAGTGATGGGCCATTCCTCTGTGACTGCCTGCAGTGGGGGTGTTTCAGCTGTGTCAACTTCCTCAATAACAGGTTTAATCCTCTCCAGGTTTGTCATGTAGAATTAAGCAAAGGTACGATAACTGAAGGTTCATTAAGCTAGAGACGAGGCAGTTTCTCTCATCTTCATCTTACCTGAAGACTGATGGAAAATTGAACTAATCATGTAACGGGATTTCAAATTCAGCCTCATCTCTGTTACTGTCTCTGCCAGCAAGTTCTAAATTTATGTACCACTATAGGGGAAAATGTTTTTTTTTTCCCTGAGCTATCCATTCAGGGTAGGAAAGAATCCTACCTTCTCAGATGAATGGAAGAGTGTGACATGAATCTGTGTATACTAATTCTTGCTGGTTTTTAACTTACTTTGAAGAGTTTCTAATGGTGTGAACCATTTTGAAGGCATGGGCTCTGTAAATTACCTTTAGTGAGGATATTCATAGAGGAGCACAATGGGTCTTAGACCCATTAAGCATTGCTTAATTTCAGATGTTCTGCAGGCCTGTTGAGCTTCAGTGACAGCAAGATTCCCCATGTAACACCTTCCACTCCAGGGGCGGCAGCTCTTGACCCTCTCATGTACTTCTTGGGTCATCAGCTGGATCAGAGTGCCCTACTACTTGCTACTTACAAAAATCCTGATATTTATTATAGCCATCATTTTAGCTGTCCTAACATAACAGTTCAATGGATCTTAGACCCTTTGTTCTCTGCCCCATTTTTAAAGGTATGAGCAGCCTGGAAATACAAGTATAATTGGCGGTTATAGCTATGCTACTGACATGCAGACTTCAGGATGATGTCTCTGTTTGTTGTTGGTCCATGCAAATTTCTTAAAACCTACTAACAGCTACTTAATGCTAGGATCTGCATTGTTTGTTTCTTACCTTCTTATTGCTGTTCAAGGCAGCCTGCAACATGGCCTGACAGTTGCCCTTCTGTCTTTCACAACTACTGAGAAATGGCATTTCCCCCAAAACTTTAAATGACATCATATTGTTCTGTATAAACAGGTTAACAGAGTTGGTTATGTCTCAGTTCATTTATTTGTCCAATCATCAAGTCTTCATGGGGCTGTTTCAATGAAGTCCCAGTAAAGGGAGGTGATTAGAGTTAATGAGATCCAAAGTACATTCTCCTGTAGTTTCAGCATTTGTTGCTATTTATCAGCTGAACTTCAAGATCACTAGGAGGAAAGGTTTTTGTCCCTGAGATCCTTGATCTTTAACTTCCTTTTAGATTTCCTAAATGTTTATTTTGAGGAGATTTAAAGTAAGACCCAGATGCAAGTGCTTTTTAAAAGATCGGAAATTGTTAAAATGCTCATGGGAAGTATTTGACTTCACTTTCCCTCTTTAACTCTTGGTCTAACAATAGCATTATAAAATGAAGTCACAAAATCTGCAGCATGTGTGAGTAATGTTTGGTATTGATAAGGGTGTCTTAACATTTATTCTGCTTAGGTTTTCCTGCTGTATGGTGCAGGTTAAATGAAAAAAATTTTACCTTGCTTCTCATGATTATTTAGAGTTAAGCTTTTGGTGCTGTTGCAGTTTTTAGCAGTTCTCCAAACATCTGGTTTAGCATTCTAATGTGTTATGGAGAATGTGCTTAGATAATAGATCGTATCACATTATAGAAATAAAAAAATAAAAACAGCACCGCCGGCCGGGATGAAGCCGGGGTGTCTGCGCTCGGGGGTCTTCTGCGGGGCCCTCTCAGAGGGGTCCTCCTGCACCTCCCTGATGACCACGAAACCCCTAACCTCCGGGTGGGGAGACGTGGGAGCTTCAGAGCCCGAGCTCTCAGGGGGAAGGNCATGTGTGCCCAATGATCTGAAATAACTTTATTAAAGCCAGTAAAACACGATTGAGGTGCTTTTAACCAGAATATATTTGCTTCACAGGAAATCTTTTGTAGCAGTCTGTGGATTCAGTCTGAAGGAACGGGGCCTAACTTGCCTCTCCTGTCTCCAGTTTCACTGATGTCTCTAGGGTTATAGATTTTTTTTTTTTAAAGTCCAGGCCAGACTGAGGAGAGAAGGGAGTTCAGGAAGAATAAATATTAGGGGAAAAAAAGAGTGCATTTGATTTTTTTTAATGAAGACTTAAGTAAAGATATAGAAAATGAACATAAAAAGTTTAGGTGAGAAACTTCATTCTGTTGGAACCAGAAGACTCTTTTCCTTCAGGCAAGCATATCTTCAGGAACTCTATCAGTACAAGCATTGCCTAATTTCAGATGTTCTGTAGGCCTGTTGAGCTTCAGTGACAGCAGAAGCTGGTTTCCCCATGTAACACATTCCACTTCAGGGGCAGCAGCTCCTGACCCTCTCATGTACTTCTTGGGTCAGCAGCTAGATCACAGTGCCCTGCTGCTTGCTACATACAAAAATCCTGGTATTTATTGTAGTATTAAATCCATATTAGCCATCATAACATAACAACTCAGTGTATTGGTTAGAAAGAGTTTCTTTTTTCAACCCATGCTAGTTTTTCTAGAGAAATGTGTTCTACATAAACTGGCTGGAGTTGATTTTCATAACTTAATGTTATTCAAAGGAAAGACTATTAAAAAAAAATCTGAGTTTAGTGAGTTTAAATCCCTGCTATTAAAACAGGATTCTTCATTGAATGTTTTTATGCACTTATGCCATGATTACGCTCATAAGCTAATGGTGGATATCTCAGACCATATCTTAGACACTTATCCCGGTTTGAATCTGTTCAGATATTTGTGCAGTTTGCTGCAGAGAAATAGTTACAGGTAAGTCAACTCTCTGTTTCAAAATGAGCTAGTGTGTAACACCACTCAAAAAAGCACTTGGAAAATGCTTCTCTCCTTTTGATTCCGAAAAAAGCAGAATGTGTTTAACAACTTCTCTTCACTGCATATCTGAACTTAAATCTCTTGTGGTATGATGCTGTTTGCTTTCAGTCTAAAGTTTGAAAAACAGGGGTGGTTTTATATATACTAGTAACTTTTGAAAAATTTCTCTTAGAGAAAATAAATTCTCATTCGTCTTAAAGATTTGCTTGTCCAATTCTTTGTCAAATTTTATTTTGCCATTTTTTTGATCTTTTTCAGAGTTTGGATGCAGACAAGCCTGTGGCACCAGTGAAGAGGTCACCTCTCCGCCAGGAAACCAATCTTGCCAACTTCTCATATCGCTTCTCCATGTACAATTTGAATGGTTTGTTGAATTATTTACCACATGTAGTTTAAGAAAAATATTAGTTATAGGAAAAAACCTATTCCAACTGAAAATTAAAATATTGTAAAATATAGGAGCATTTGAATACACTTATAGGCTGATGTGAGAGCATATTTGATGAAGGCATCGCTTTCTGGTTTTTTTCAAGAATTTGAGTCTCCCAAAGCAGGATCTTTTACAGCACCTAATATCTGAGAACTGTAGTGTAGTTTTTGTAGAAAAAAATTCTTGTTCTGGGATCTGGTCTATTGAAAGAATGAATTAATGTGTATCTGTTAACCGGAAAGAAAGAGCATCTTGTTTTATGGAACAGGATGCAGGAATATAGCTACAGAATGCTTTCAGGATAAACAGAAGGAAACCTTAATTCAAAGAAAGGTTTGAGTATGTATATAGTATTTTTGTTTTGGTTTTGTTTTTTTAAAGCAGTTGGATTACTTCAGGAGAAAATGCTTAGCAAAACATCTGCACTTTTTCAGAAAGTGAGGTATGATATTATGCAAATGTATTTTTACATTCTGTTCACAGGAAAGCAGTTGAAACTTTTGAAATGAAATCTGAACATTCATAGACTTCTTTGGCTGACAAATGAATTTAACCTAAATAGTGTGAAAGTTGTACTGGTGAAGAGTAGTAGTGCAAATGAATTTCTGTTTAGCAGTGCACAGATATTTTGCAATTCAGATGGGAAAAGAATATACTGCTTCCTTTGCTCTCTTAACCATTAGATTTGATGACACAGAGTGAGGAGTTGCAAATGAAATAACTCTACACGTACTGACCACTCTTGTTTATTGCAGAAGCCCTGAATCAGGGGGAGACTGTGGATCTGGATGCCCTCATGGCTGATCTCTGTTCCATAGAGCAGGAGCTGAGCAGCATAGGCTCTCATTCAGCAAACAATGCAGCAGTGAAACGCCTTGCCACAGAACCCAAAACTCAGAAACCACCTGCTAGTCGGCCTTCCACTAAGCACAGCAGCGTGAAAGGATTATCCTCCTCCTCTGTTAAGGTGACTAAACCACCACATGCCAATGTGTCCCTGGATGACATCACTGCACAGTTAGAGAAGGCCTCTCTGAGCATGGATGAGGCAGCCCAGCAGTCTGTTGCAGAAGACACCAAGCCAGTGGTTACTGCCCAGCACAGGAGGACAGCGTCTGCTGGCACGGTGAGCGATGCTGAGGTGCGCTCCATCAGTAACTCCTCCCGTTCCAGCGTCACCTCTGCAGCTTCCAGCATGGACTCCTTGGATATTGATAAGGTGATGAGACCTCAGGAACTGGACTTGACATCACAAGGGCAGCCAATCACTGAGGTAGGGTGTCACTAATTCGAGATTTTTGTTTGGTTTGGGTTTTTCTCTCCAAATTTACACACACTGTACCACCTCATTCCCCATGCTGACACTCGTAGCTAAATGTCTGAAGTGCATTGGGGTTGATTGAAGACTTGATTTTACAGGAACTGCACATGTTGTAGCTACTTCTTTCTCTGTTTTTGGTTCTGTCTGTAAGGAAACTTCTGACAAAGAATGTTTTTTAGTTCTGGTTTTTTAAGAGCTTTCCCCATCTCTTCCTCCTCTTAAGCCAATCATGCATTTTAATGTTTTTATAGTTAATATTTTTATTTGAAGTAAATATCACATATTGCTTTTAATTTAAAATCTGAGGTGTGCATAGCTGTGGAAAAAAGAAAGCACAACTGGCAAAACTCCATTCCTGTTACAGTACAGTTAATACCTGAGACATGTGGAGCAATCCATGGGTATCTAGCTGAAGCTGTACTATACCAGTAATTTGCTGCTACTTAATATTCTTGTTTAATGTATGACAGGATGAACTCGTCAAACAATACACAACACAGAAAAATAACTGGGCCACAATACAATATTAGCAGATACTCGTTTGGGATTTTGTTGCTTTCACATTGATTAATCAGAGAGGAAACTTCAGTAAGAAAAGCTGGTTCAGTAAACATTGCAAGTGCTGGTGACTTGTGAGAGAAAATGTGGCAAATGTTCCAGTGAATTTTGAGAACCTAAACTTCAAAGCTCTCTCGTAGAAATACTCTCTCAAACAGAAATCTGACCTGTTAAAATGTCAGTTGTACTAATATACGTGTTCTCTTATGTGAGTGAAAACTGGAACAAGCTGAGTTTATTCTAATCAATAATTAAAACTAATCTGGATGAGCTGTGCTGAAAGCATGGTTCTGCATGTCTGCAACAGAAGTTCATCTGATGTAAACTGAATGATGCAGGCTTGTCAGTCTAATATCAACTCAGTTGAGGTCACACTTTGATTTAAATCTTTATTTGAAATGGTGAGAAATGAATGAGTGACAGTTTAGGTCAACTTTTTGTATAAAAAGTTTGTGTTCAGTATGCTTTTATTGGAGATTTCATATTGAGTGAAGCAAAACAGATAGAAATGTGCCCTTTGCTCTTTGGAAAGTTAAAATGAAAACCTTTGCATTGTTGCTATAGGCCTAAGTGTTCAAGCCCAGCCTATGACAGTTATTGATTATATTGCTGTTTGTTTGTCAATAATTTTCTTTGTATGGTATGAAAAGGCTTATTTTTGGTTTCGTTGGTTGTTTTTTTTTTGCATCTCTAGCTGTTATTCATGATTACGTCTGTGTCTTTATGATATTGAAAGTTAGGCAGTCTTGCATTTTGGCGTCTTCTCATGCTAAAAAGATTACTTTTGTGAATTAGGTGCTCTAGCTTGCATAGCATTAGAAAAGCATGAATGTTGCATTTTTTTATTTTTAACACAAGGTGTTTTCTGAAGCTGATCTTGCAGGTCTCCTTCTAGATTCTCTCTTTTACTTGAGGAGTTATGTGCTTGAGGCATCAGTAAAATTGCCCTTCTTGTCTCCCAGGTTTTTTCAATTCTTTGTGTCATGAGTTATCAACAAACCACTTGCTGCCCTTAATTAACTTGATGTTGGTGAATCAAGGGACAGAGGTCAAGAAGTTGCTGTGTCTTCACAGGAAGCTAATCTATATTGCTGCAAGTGTTGCAGTTGCTTTTTCAGTTGCTTTCTGAGCTCTTGGCCACTGACTGCAAAGCTCAAAATCATCCCCAAAAGATTTTCTCAAAGGCATGTGAAGGCTGCCTTTTCACAAAGCCAGTGATTGCTTCTCATATAAGAATGTGGCTATTGTTTCTGTGCTGTTGTGGGTTTAGAGGTTTGGGGAATTGAAAATTAGGTAGTAATACTAATTGTAGCAGTTTTTTGGCTAAACGCTAGCACATCCACTAAAATCACTTGATTTTGTTGTGAGATAAGGATTAATAGTAGGCAAGGCAGGTTTATACTTTAAAGAATATAAAAAGAAATTTATTAACAGACTTAAAACAAGTAATAACAATGATAATTAGGAATTAGAACAAAACGTCTTTAGAACACTCTTCCCCCCTCCCCCCCCCACCTTCTCATCTCTTTCTACTGATGAAACAAAAGGTAACATCTTGACTTGTAGTTAAAGAAACCACCCTCTGGAACAGGTCCCCGCCCAACCCATGTAAGGGAGAGAAGACTTCTCTTGCTCTCTCATGCTGATTCTCCATAGGAAATGCAGTTCCTATGGTGTTAGCTTCCCAGCAAGCAACTGCCTGAAGAAAGAGATTTATTTGCTTGTCTGAGAGAACCCTTCCCATTTTTAG
>VZTZ01044177.1:261918-298436 GCA_013400955.1 Drymodes brunneopygia
AAGGTGCATCCAGGCACCACGAGGCCGGCCTGGCCCCGTCCTCACCGCACCGTGGAGGGATCCGGCCCGGCCCTTTCCCTGCCGCGCCGCGGGAAAATTAACCCGGCCCGAGCCAGCGAGGCTCCTCGGCTGAGAGCAGCAGAAGTAAAGTCTTTCTCTCAGTTCAGAGCGGAGCCGAGCAAAACTCAGCTCAGTCTCAGTCCCTTTCCGCAGGAGCTGCTCCGAGAAACTGAAAGGCCGGGCCTGGGCTATGCAGGGCAAGTCGGCCAGGCTCCCTCGCTAGAGCAGCAGAATAAAAGCCTCTTTCAGCTCGGAGTGGAGCCGAGCGAGACTGTTACTGTTACCTCTCGCATAATATTGCCACGCGAAACTGAAAGATGGGCCTGGGCTCCTTCTCCTCTTCATCCCCCGCCCTCCACCCTCTGCATGGTGCAAGGGGGGAGAGGAAAGGCACGCCTTGTCAGTCCACCGGAAGCCGAAAAGAGAGCTTCTCCAGGTGCTCACCGGGTTTTTATGAGTTTTTTGGAGGCGGAAGCTGCAATAACTGCTTTGGGATACCTCATTTCCGACTCCGCCTCCTTTTTTTATGCCGGGAAGTTTTGATATAAGTTATACCACCACATGTGCCCAGATAAGTTGATAAGAATGATTGATTCCTTTGAAGGAGGTAACCAGAAAGTGTCAGTAATTTGAGATCCAGATGCTGTTCTTCTCTTGAGAACAGAAACTTCTGCACTCATTAACCATACTGTTTGCTTTGGCTCTGTCTATTCTGTTTAATTTCGGTAGCCTGAGGAAGGTGTTCAACTCTGAGAAATTGTCCCCAGGTTTACAGAATTGGTATGCAGCTATTCAGTATTAAAATAGATATATGATGGGATGGAGCTTCTTACTGAGAAGTAAGTTTCTTTTCTCATCAATGGTGAAAGGGAAAGGGAAATCACTTTTTTGAGTTTGTGACAGATTCTGTGGCGGTGTTTTTAGATGAATTTGGCTTTTAAATTGATTCGTTGGAAGAATCATTGGGTATCAACAAAGCAGTTTATTTCCTATTTCATTCATTTAGTGCCCTAAACCTAATTTAAGGGTTTATTAATCCTCTTGGCTAGGTTGTGAACTAAAACACCTTTTATTAGTAGGGCTGAATTGTACCTTCCCACCCACACAGTTGATTCAATGGTGCTGTTGCTAATAGAAAACATCCCTCTGAGGAAATCGCCTTTGAAGAAGTCCTGATGTCCATATAGGGAAAAAGCCCAACAGTTTTTATGCAGAAAGTGGGAGAGGCTGTTTATTCATGGTCACAGCAGATCTGTTTTGAGATTTGTTATTCTGAAGTAGTGCTTCAAGTTAGCTCTTTTCTTTTGCCTGTCATCCTTGAGACTGCCTGTAGGTGAGCTGACCTTTAAAATTTTTCTTTGCTGCTATGGCTCTTCTGAAAGAGGTCAGTGTCTTGGCAGCTCTGCCCTTTTGACCGATACTTTCTGTCTTCTCCAGGCAGAATAGATACTTTAAAAAGTCATCCCCTCTGCCGCAACTTCGTGTTATGCTCTTCCTAAGTAACATGGAAGACAGATTTTATGGGAGGAAGTGCTCCTCTGAAAAAGGAAATTAGGCTTTGCAGTTATAAACTTCAGTATTCTATCTTAAAAAATAGTGCTGCTCTGTGGTTAAGAGCTCCCTGACCTAGAAGTGCTGGAAAATCCTGTAAAAGATCAACCATACACTGGCCCACTGAATGTGTGTGTGCTTGTAGGGTCCTCTCTGGCTGGTAGTAGGGACCAGTGTTATGGAAAAAGGCTGCAATTCTACAACCACCAGAAATGGGAGGATATGACTTCCCTTTCCTCTCATCCTCTGTTCCTCACGTTCTTCCTTACACTCCCATCTCCCTTGTCCCAGCTTTGGCACTTAACTGGTACTTAGTACACCAAAACTTTGTGCTTCTATTCTGGGTCTCACTCTGTGTTATTTAGGTGAACTGCAGAGGCTCAGAGGACTGATGCATGTTAGCAGGGTTGTAACCAAGGATGGGAGGCTGGAAGGGAGAGCAGGAACTCACTCATTGGTGGTAATTCATTATTCAGAACTTCTTTCCTGAGAATTTGGTCACGCACCTTAGTGTTTTGTCTTCCTCTTCCTCCTTAGCAGGCTGTGCTGTAGGAAATTCCTGGATTTGAAGATATGTCAGCATGATGACAGATGATAACTCTCAGTGGTCGTATTGGCCAGGACCATCCTTGTACTCATTCTGAATTTGTCTTTATGCCACTTCCAGGGGAATTGACTGGAGTTCCCTTGGTTGTCTAAAATTGTGGGTTCATTAGTTGTCATCATGATTTAATTTTCATCCTTTCTTCCTTTCCTTAGTACTACCTCTTTAGACACTGTGAATGTTATGTTTTCAAAGACTATAGCTTTATAGTCTTGAGACCTTGTCTTGGTGGTACTAAGTGTTTTCTGACTGCACTTACGTTCTTGTCTTCAGTCTCCCATTAAGCATTGTTGAATAAAAAGAAAAGTTGTTTCCAACCCACCCTAACCCCCGTATTTTTTTGCTAAATTGAAATTTGTCTTTGACAAAATGATTTCACAGATCCTTGCTTGAACAGTGTTCTTTCTTAAATTGGTAGCTTGCATTTCATTTTCTATGCTTTTAGTTTTGTAATGAGTGCTATACACTTTAAAATGTTGTTTCTGTGGGGGGTTTATTTTACTTGTGTGTAGACTAAATTAGTGAGGTAATAGCTTGAGTTAAAGGTAGGGGAAATTATGACTCCATAACTAACTTGTTGCCTCCACCCCCATTATCTTCTTCCTTTGGTCCTTCTGCCAGCAAGACGTTGTCTCTGTTTTCAGTGAGCTGTACTAGAGTAGAAGCAGAAGAAGGCAGAGGGGAAAGACAAGAGAACTGTGTTGATGATGCTTATGTAGCTGTTTGTGTCTGGTGGGTGAAAGGCTTCATTCATGGGCCGTCATTGTTACTGTCCTGCACACACTCAGTGAAGAGGCTGCAGATAAGTTTGAAGTCTGCCATCTGGTCTGGCACAGTTCAGCATCACCCCTCACCCTCCCAATAGGATGGAGTTCTTTATGTCTGTAACCCACTTTGCACAGCTGAGAGATTCTGGACATACAAAGATAATGCACAATTTAGTGTCAGTAACACTACATGATTTAATTGCATTTTATTTTTTAGCTTCTGCTTAAACTCATTGTAAATTTATACTTGTTGCACGAGGGGTAAAAATCATGAGAATGGAGTGCCAGTGCAATAAAGCTCCATGGTTTTTGGTTCACTTGACAGAGAAGGCAGTGTAGGGTAAATATTAATGTTTCTTTCAGGGTAAACAAGGGAGCTTTGGAGGCATGACAGTTAGTAGCAGTTGTCAGGTAAGCTCAGCACACATAAATAAATCTGTACTGGCTAAAAGATCCTGTGGGATTAAATAGAAAACTTGAAATGGATAGAAGAGATAATAAAGTTTGTGTTTCATAGCAATTTTGCCAGAGTTCTGCCATGGGCATGCTAGCATTTCATTTGCCTGTGCAGTGGTATAACAGAGAAGTTTTGGTACCTGTTTAAAATTATGGAGGGTCGTGTTTTATGTGGGATTGCTAAATATTGCATTGTATGAAAATGCATTTACCTGATATTGTATGCAGAGAAATAAACTGCTGATATATATGGTCCTTGTTAGGCAATGGTGTCTTAAAATAGAGTTGGACTGCTGAATCTCATCTGTTAGTTGTAGGTGGTTTAAAGAAGAGTTGTGGTCTATTTTAGCTCTTGCAGGAATAGAGCAGTATTGGCTTTTGTATTTTGGGAGCTGAAAGTTTTAGTAGTTTTCCTTATGGCGCATGTGTTGTGGAGTTAGCAGATGTGAAGGATGTTAGACTCCAATTTGTGAGAGTAGTCACAGATAAGCAACAAACAAGGCATGGCAGAGATTTGGTTTGTCTTTCTTCTGAAGACTTAAAAAAAAAATCATTTCCTTTGCTGCCAGTTGTGTTATGTCCTTAGTTTAGTACACAAAGTCTATTCTGGAGCATTTCCAGTTCCCCTTTTCCTAAGCTGAAAATAGTCAATGGAAAGGCTTAATTTGAAACACAATTAGACTATTTCTTCCTCTTTCTCTTTTTCAGTTATTAGTCACAAAGTGTTCTTTAATAAGTCAACAGTAAGGGAAAATTGTGCATATCTGTCATCCTGAAACATTTCTTTGGCTTCCAGTTTTGTTGGCATAAGAAGTGTGAGCCATCCAGTTTTCAAATGTTCTTGAAATACATGTAAAATGACTCCTCATTTGCCAGATTTTTGGAAGCTTTCAAAGCATTCTCCAAGATAAACATATGATTTTATAAAATATAAACACAATTTGTGTATTTCAAATAAATAATCAAATGTGCTTGGCTATGCATAATCATTACATGATGCACTAGAACCCAAGGATTGCTAATGCACTCTTCTCAATGCCTGCAAAACCAGCACATAAACTTTTTTTCCCATTATACTTATGGAATCTGCAAAGCAAATGATGGGAAGGGATAATTTTAATATTTTTAAGAATTTTCAGTTGGGATCCAAAGGATGCCTTCTAAAAATTTTGTGTACTTCACATGCATGGAATGGTAGGTTTTAAAAACTGGGGTATATAGATTTGAAATACATGAAAGGGAAACAAGAATTTAAACATTATCCTTGCACTGGTAAATCTTGATCCTTCATGCAGTGTATCTGACTTGTTTTATACCTAGGGATTTAAAATTTATTCCATAGCTTTCCACATAGGAGATAACTAATTAAAGTGTGACAGAAACTATAAAACATGTAAGAATAGTTTCTCTTCTGTCAGCTTTGCCTCACACTGATGAATAAGCTTAAAAGTTCCCTCCCTGGAAGGAACAGGAAAATGGACAGTGTAATATATAATATATGTCTTGTTTGACACTGCTGGCTGGCAAGGCTGGTATCCACTCAAAAATTACAGCTGGGGTGTACTTTGTTAATGTTAATGTGAACACCAAAGGCATTGTCTCTACCTAAATATACTGTTCTTTTGGGTTTTCTGTGAGGTTGGAGTCTTCTATGGACACGCAACTGCATGACTCACTTTGCTATGCCAAATGCTGGGTAAATAAGAACACTTTAAAATTAATCTCCTTGCTTTTATGCCTATTCCACAGCACTTCAGAAAAATACTTGTGTTTATGAAAGAGTTTCTTGGGGAAAAAATTCCATCATTAATACAGACGAGCCAAGAAAATGGTTTTTCAGAGGTTCTTTCTCTTACCAGATTCAACTGCAAGAGAAAAAAATGCCACAGATAAATGACCAAATAAATCCAGGCAGCACACTCTTGGAACTACCCACCAGACCTGAGTTGAGAAATCAGAAGTCTTGCCTTATACTGTTACCAAACTTTGCTGAAAGTGTGCTGCAGGGGAGTTGTATGCATTGGTTGCAGTTTCCAGTAAAGGTATCACTCTACTAATTATGGTTAATTATGGAGCTTTTAAAACAGCCAATTTCTTTTTGGATACACCATTCTGCTTAAAACAGAAGGCAAATTTCTTTACTTTTTCTGCAACATTTGATTAGATTAGGGATGTGAAATGCTAAATCTGTAGGAAGTTAGGAACAGATTACTTGTTTGTCCTTGTTTCAGGTTGCTTAAAGAGAAATTTGGGACAGATGACAAAAAATACGAACACAGCCGCCAGTTGTGGAACATTAAACTCTTAAGAGGAGAAAAGAATTTGTTGTTTTCCTCAGTTATGTATATTCCTAAACTGTAGCATGAAAACTAGGGTTTGCTAGGTTTGTAAAGGACTTTGACCCCCCAAAAAATAAGACTTCATGTTTTGGAGAATCAGTTGACAACTGGCCTTTTAGCTGTGTCAGTTTTGAGCATACTGCTTTAGTTTAGTTTGTTGTACTGTAATATAGTATTTAGTCTGTAGTTTGTTATATTATAATAAAAGTTGTCTGCAAATACAAAGAAAAGCCTTCATTTTTAGTTAACCAAGTGTACAACTTTGGTTAGTTTCCTGTGTTGGACACTTACTAGTCTTATTTTTGTAAAAGTTATTCAAAATGTTACACAAGTCACATCAGTGCCTTGCTTTATGAATGCAGGTTTTATTTCATTCATGTGGCTTATCTGCTTTTAACAAATAGGGTAGATTTGTGACTTGGAACTCCCCAGCTGTGTATACCCATTCTTTTATAGTGGTCGATCTTCAGATGGTTTTATGTCTACAGTCATTTTGGGGTAAATTTATAGTTTAGAAGTCAACAGCTCTATAATCCAATTTTTCTTAATACAGTTACTTCTTAGAGTATAAGGCAGTAGATTCAGCCAGTTAAAACTGTATTTATTCCTTAAGTTTCTTAGCTGCTTTGATGTCTTGTTTTCTGTGCTACAGGTAAAGCCCTTCACAGGACGAAGTCTGATATTCTGTAAGTAATGCAGTTAGGAATCAATTAGTCATAGTTTGGTGGGTTTTTTCCCCTTTCTTGCTTCGGTCTTCCATTTGATGCACCTATTTTAGACTAATCAGACAACCATTTTCTGTGAAATGATACTCCATCTTATTTTTTCTTGGGGTTTTCTTGAAACTTCCTCCCTGCAGACAAACTTAAATTGGTTTATGCAGTTTAGATCCATGCTACTGATGAATTGGGCAGCTTTGCCCTATCTTGTGTTGGAGCTGTTGTTTATGCAGCTGCCTAGTGATTTGGAGCAGCTTTCCCTGGAAAATAATCCTTATGAATTAGTTGTTCATTGATCTGTTGCACCACGTGGTCAAAATTATTGCTGTTCACACAAGAGATGAGACCACATGATTGGGGGAATGACAGGACTGCCTCTTTCTTGCAGCAGTTTAGTCTTAAATTTCTAAAAAGCAATAGTGAAATGAAGTTGAACTGAGTGTTCACCAGCTTTTGTGATCCTTTCTGTCCTGCTCTGTCTTAAGTAACTTGTGTTCAGCAGGGGAGCATCCCAGGCTGCCCTGGACTAGCACAGAGTGCACCTCATGCACACAGGGCAGCAGTTTGTTCATGTGAGATGGCCACAGACATGTTATTTATATTACAGTGAATTTCAACAGGGTTAGTCTGTGAGGACTGGCATGGAGTTATGAACATCCCTAGTATTTAATAAATACTTGCTGTAAGTTAGGATTTAAAATATTTTTTATTCCAGTTGCCTGCAGTGAAATGGAGTCACAGGAGTCCTCAGAGGGAGGATTGGCTACTCTTGAGCACAGAGTAATTGCACCAGGTTCTCCCTTCCCTTGTCTGGCTCCAACATGTTTTGCAGCAGCCAGGCACTGCAGCTGAAAGAAGACTGCTGTACTTTCCCACCAGGGACCCAGGCATTCTTGATCTTGGCCTGTCTTTGATTTGAGAATAGCAGTATGCAATCCAGCTGAAGGGCTGGCCAGTGCTCTCTGAGAGGTTGCAGCCTCGAGGTTTTTTTTTGGTCGTGACACTCCAGGCTTCACTGAGACTTACAGACTGCAGTTTTAATTCTGAAGGCTTAGTCTCTGCTTGGGCAAGGGAGGTTGAACCAGATGACCAACTATGGTCCCTTCCAGCCTTACCCAGTCTGTGATTCTGTGAAAACACATGCTGTGTGTGAAGGGTCAGGCAGCTCTGTTACCCAATCTGCTGCTTCAGTTTCTCAGTGCCTGTTTTCCTTTTCTGAGGTTTTAATAAGAATAAGCTAACCCCTTTTGCAACAAATTTTTTCTGATATCAAATCTAAACCTCCTCTGGTGCAACTTAAGGGCTTTTATCTTGTCCTGTCTCTTCTTACTTGCAAGAAGAGGCTGTCACCCCCCATCTACACCTCCTTTTAGGTGGTTGTAGAGAGTGATGAGGTGTCCCCTGAGCCTCTTTTTTGCTAGGCTAAGCAACCCCCTTTGCCAAGGAAAGTAGAAAATGGATACTTCTAGTTAGATCTTTATCATATTGTGTCCATATGAGTAAGTTCCATATGAATATATAATCTCAAAGAGATTGGAAAAAAATTCAGTTCTCCTTCCCTCTCTTTGGGTCAAAATTACAAAAATTATTTTTAATCTTTAATTCTAGAGTTCTCTTTTGAAAACAGTGGAATCTAATTCTTGAAGCTGGAATCTAAAGAATTCAGTGTAGGGATGTAGTTGAAATGGAAGCTGTAATCTTTTCAACAAAGTTCTGTAAGCACATAGCTCACTATTGAACACTGAGTATACTGAGTTTCCCTGATTTTTAGTTTGTTTCTTAGGGACAGAGAATGCCTTTAAAAAAGGATTTTGTAGTGTTTCTCAGCTGTGATATTAAATCTAGAATAGTGGCACAAGAGTGCCACCAGCTGGTTCAATTAAATGTGTGTATTTATTGTTAAACTATTAAAGAGGTTTGCGAGAAACATGGCAAGATAATAACATGCACAAGTCCTCAGTGTGCTCTTAATGCCTTTTTTTTTTAATGTATCAAGGTAAGTTATTCTGCTGTACATACCTTGAGTGATTGATGTCTTGAATGTACAGAACTTGTTTGAGGCATTAGAACAGTAAGATAAAATACTTCAGAAGATCACCAAATCATCTTTTTCTTACAATTCCCACCCCAGTTTTTGACCATGATCTGTAAACTGTCAGTGTAGAGAACACATTTGACACCTTTCAGACTGTATTGTATTGTTTTTGAGCTCTGTATGCCTGTATTCTCAGCCCTTACCTAAAAATCAGAGGAGTTAGATACAACTCAGTCTCTTAGCGATGAGACTGAATCTTTCTAAATTGATCCCACTTTTCTGTACTAACTGATAATCAAACATAACAAGAAAATAGATCAGTGTTCAGATTTTGCAAAAATATGCAAGTAGAATTGAAGGAAGGAGGCCACGTATAATGCAGCATCTTACTTGTGACCCAGTGGGCTGCTACCGTGGCACGATGGTCTACACGGCCTTCATGCTTCAGACCCTAGCTAACAGCTGAGTTTGTCACATCCTCTTAAATGCTTCCCTGAAAATCCAACCATCGATTATTGTCTTTAAAAAATAAATGTAATATATTCGGTAATTCAGTGATAGTTTAGAAATCATTTTGGTTTTGGGTTTTTTTTGAAACTGACTTTCAGCTCAAGATCTCTTAATCTCAAGAATTAAAACAACATGTGTTATTTATATACATGTTATATAATGGAGCTGACAAGGATAATAGGTGAGAAAATCTTGAGGTTTTGGCCATGTGGAGCATCGCTGGTCATTTAGTTTAGAGCAACAAATTATATTCTGAAAATCTGAAAGGTATTTTCATTTGACTGGTAGCCCATCTGTTCTGTCATGTTTAGCAAACTTGCTTTGTATGTATAGGATTGGTGATGGGTATAAAAATATTTCAGTATTGAAAAAACTGGCATAAGCAGCTGCTGTGTATTTAAGTACTGTGTTGAGTTTTCTGAAAACACTGAAATGCAATTTTCAACAGCTGGTCCATGAACGTCTGGTGTTTAGATCTGAAGGTAGTGGATGTTACATTTCTGGCTTCAAAGAAAGGATATAGGAAATCTTTGAAGTCCAGAACATAATTTGGAACAAGACTATAGTCCATGTTCTTACAAACATCAAGGCTAGCTGTCTTTGCTGAATGAACTGCACATGAACACTATTAATTTTTTTGTCCTAACAGCATCTAGTACTCTTAAATGTTAATGCTAATTATACTCAAATCTAGTTTTCTATGTTGTTGATTATCCACAGCAGCTAAAGTTTGTTATGGAGACATTAGTAGGCTTATTTATTTGGTTTTGTTACTTCAGATATTTTAATCATCATATCTGAATTTTCAAAGTAAAATTGTTTTTGCACAAAATATTTTTGTGCACAGCTGTTTTGATATCCTTTGAGGAAGGTATACATTTAATTTTATAGAAAGTTACTTTCCCAATCAGCATATCTTTTTTAGCATTTTGAGGATTATTTATTATTAATAAACATCCATAGTTTTCAGTGTGACTTGGAATAATTGCTGCTAGGAGTTAAAATATGGCACAGTTTGAAACAGTCATCATCTGCTTCTACTTCTTGTATAAAATGGTTTTCTAGTTTTGATAAGTTTTCTTTCTTTATTTCTCACTTTCTTCTAACTAGGTTGTGTTCCTGCAACTTAGTTTGAAGTCTGTTCCATATTATGGGGAAGGACTAAACCAGAAGTGAATAACTTCCTATGTATTGTGTAAAAGTCGCCACAGAGGTGTTTTTGGCACAGAAAAATTGTAAACATGTTTGGTACCTGATGGTAGGCTTCATCTTTGCTTGTTTTAGGGAAAGAAGAGTACTTTTCAAAGATTATATGGCGAAACAAACTTAGTGAATTTTGGGCTACAGTGTTACTGCATGTCCCAGCTTCCTGGTGTGAAGTCTTGTAGCAGGGTTTATATTGACAGATTCCATGTGACAAAAGGGAACATCCAAATGACTCTTAAGAGTCCTCTTAAATCACGTTTTCCTTCCTGGATGCTCACTGGCCTATGGTATTTTGAGTTCTGCCTGAGTAGTAGTGATGCTGGATTAACTGGGAATCCTGAGTGGAGTTTGGCTCCCTAATAATTGTTTAAAATACCAAAGTGTAAGTCTTGATTTTAAGATTCTTTTAGTGACAGATTCTTTTAGTAGAAAATTTTAACATCTGCTAATGTCTGTTAAGTGAATGGGTTTTTATATATATAATGGAAATAACTTTAACAAACTCTTTCATTTTTACTGCATTTGCAGTAATAATTTTGTACAAAAACTTTTAACAAGGTATGGCTGTTACTAATGGCTGGATTTTAAGAAAGCTGTGCTACACATAAAACTACAACTTAAAAAAACCCAACATCTAGTAGAAGTAAAGAACTAGAGTTGGTTTTAGGCTGTGTACTTGTATATTCTCTGTGCTTGCCCCCCCAAGTCCTGACCTAGAGATATGTGATGTTTCAAAGATTTTGGTAAATTAGGCATCAAATCTTCGACTTGGTGTTAGTCATGTTGAATTAGCTGCACTGAGTATTTTAGTGACTGCAGGAATTAAATACTCTTCCAGCACTGTTACAATCTGCTTCTTCTACAATTTCATGCTTAGTATAAAGGACTGCATGGTTTTGTCTTCTCTAAAATTGTTGTCAAATTTTGATGTTTCTGTTGTGTTTCAGACTACTTTTACCTTCCAACTGCATTTAATTCTGGTTGTGTGACAATTTGAAAAAAACCTTTTAAACTGAAAATAGCCCTTAAGAGAAATGATGGCCTTGTACTGGGGAAGCAGTCAGCTTACTGCAACAGGATAGAAAAATGCAAGAGTGGTAGGGACACATGCTAGTTTATGGAATTGGAATTGGTTTTATATCCTAAATGAATCTAAGGCGAGACACTGGGGGAGAGATGACTGTGTTGCCAGAGCTTGAGTTCTTGCTGTTGTGATGGGAGCAGGTGGAAGAACAGATGCTTTTCATGGTGGAAAACTAGAAATGTCTCCGTAGGAGTAATTAATCTTTTGGTTTTCCGGGATATCATTGCTGTTCTTTTTAGTCCAGTGAAGTACTTGGGGCAGAAAAATAGGTTAATTTGTTTGGTAAGATCAGGCATTTATATTGTCAGAGCTTTGATACGTATTTCAAGTCATTAAATAGAGGAAGAGTGGGCTGTTTAGGTCCTCTGTGTGGTCCATTGTGATTGTACTATCTAGAGAAAAATAATATTTATCTTCCCCTGAACAGTGGGATAGTCTAGGAGCAACATCTGTTTACCTCAAAGCTTGATGTGTGAGCTGAAGTCTTTGTTTGAAATAGAGTAAATGCTTTAAAACTGGATTGTGAGAGTAACACATTGTTCTAAAATGAAATTAAATTTTTGTACTGGTTTGTGCATGCCAAATATTTAAAAAAATGTATGTGCGTATAGTTATTGTTTTAGCTGAGCTATAATTTCTAGAATTTGGGCTTTCCTGTTGCTTTGCTACTTCTACTCATTCTAACTTTTGGGTATGTGCAGTACTGCAGAATTTGTTACAGAGTAGGAAGAAGACATGCACAAAAAATGTCTGGAAAAGAGCTGTTGCTTTCCTGTTTCTAGGTGTGTTAGCTGTGCAGCTCCAACTCACACAGGTACTTGTCATCACACTGATGTTCCACATTTTACTGGCCAACCCCTATTCCTATAAAATATCATCATCAAAGTTTCAAGTTGCTGTTATGTTTTAAGAAGGATATGGCATTTCCATTTTTGGATAGAAGTTCCTTAGTGGAGAAAATGTAGTTAAATTCAAGATAGCAGCAGCCAACTACACCAAGATAGGAAGAAGGCTAATTGGCCTACCTTGACCTTTCTGTAAGAGAAATATTCTCCAGCAAACAGTATTTCCTTTAAGGAGAGGTTCAATATCCTCTCTTTATCCTGACCCTATTGTTGACTTACCGACTACGACAGAAGGTGACTAAACTCTAAAGAAGATGCTGCAAGTGTGCATTGTAATGTTCCTTCTACTGCAGTGCTCAATTCACCAAGAAAGCGATCCGTATTAATCAGTCCATGATGACTGACAAGAACCCTATGAAGAAACTCTTAAAAGAATTTCCTTGAACTTGTCACTGGATTTTTTTGTATACTTTTAGGGTTTGGATTGAGCCAACCATTTTATTCTGCAAGTTGTGTAGCAATATGTTGTAATGAGACCATCCTAAACTGACTGTGGGAAGTTAGAACCTCTGTAAGAAAGGATACAATTCAATATGACTGTAAATAATTATACCAGGTTTTACAAACCCTCAGCAGTGTGGCCTGAGCTAGTCAGTACTGCAGTGCTTCTAAAACATACGATGTAAATCCAGACAGTAATTAATATGCGAACAGAAAAATCTTCATTTACTTTGTAACATAACCTGTGTCTATATTAGTGGCTAAATACCCAGATGGAGCTTTGGCTGGAGCCTGGGTTTAACTTCAAATGCTGTGTAGAGTCTTTCCTGAGGTGTAACTTGCAAAGCCTCCTTGAGATCCTTAATTGCTCATCCCAGCATGCGGTAGTCACATCAAGTAAACTCTCCCTGCAGGAACTGTATTGGCCAAACCATTTGGTACTGCTTTGCATGAAGCTGTAGACATGGGCTCTTCATTTTTTTCATTCTATACCTTACTGTGGCGCTGAAGAAAGAGGTGGGAATCTGTATTGCTAATTACTAAACAAAAGTATAGTAGGCATGTATAGTTGTTGTGCCTTGTTCTGTGTAGCGTTGAAACAAATGAAACAAATAAGGCTGAGACAACTGTAACCACATGGGACAAAACTTGCAGTACAGTGGTGGTACACTGGAGGTGTACTTCATGCTCTTCTGACTTGTTTAAATGCTCTTGTTAAGTGCCACAGTACTGGTCTAAATTTCCTTAGCAGACTTGAGTGTGTGGTTCTGTAAATCGCTGCATGATGATGGTTTTGTTGCCTGCAGCAGGTGCTGGAGAAGATAATCACTCCGGGATCTGTCATTAACTGATTTCTGTCTTTCTCTACTGGTTGCTTCCCCTTCACTGATTTTACTTCCCATTTTGAAAACAGATGAAAATACACTTTCTGCTAATTTATCTTCCCAAGAGAAGCACAGGGATTTGTAATTTTATAATTTGGACTATACAAGTGAAGAGAGACTTAAATCTTTTGAAAAAAAGAACATAAATTTTAAGTCAGGTTGGTTTATTGTTATAGTAATATCTTTCTACTGTAAGAATGAAGCAGCAACCCATGTAGAAAGCATAAAACGAGGATGTCTCCCAGATGACCAGTTTATAGTGGCTCTATATTTGTGTAGTGGAAGTAGAATGTTTAGTTTTAGAAGACTGGAGAGGATTTTGAAAAACATCGTAAGTGCATATTTTCTTACTTTTATAGTTCTAAATGTCTTTACAAATAAGTTTTCTCTTGCAGAAAAGAAATCAGTGGCAGGTAAGCAAAAGTTTCCTTAATTCTATTGTGTGACATTTTGTACAGGAGAAGATTAAAGCAGTGTCTTCTATTATCACAATTGCTTTTACATCAGGGTATCAGGCTCGTAGTATTTGGGAATATTCATGTTTTTATGGGAGGGGAAAAAAGTGATGATGTAGGGGTTTTTTTCTTTTAAACTCTGCTTTATCTTCTGTAATCAAGACACCATAAAATTACCATACTGACTTCCTTTGACTTATGTTCTTTCTCTTTCTTTCTGCACAAGCACTCCTATTTGGACAGGGAAACCTCCCTTCTTCTGAGAAACATTGCAGGAAAGCCTTCTCATTTGCTGACCAAGGTGATGATGCTTCTTTCTACTGTATGTGACCATTGCTATGTAGAAAGAATGCTTTTGGTGTGTGCTATGCTTCTCCACCCCTGCCCTTTCCAGGAACTTCTGCATTTACTTTACATGATTTTCTTGATTATCCAAGGTGCTTTTAAAGGCTGAATTATATTGTTTGTTTCTGCAGATTTATCAAAGTGTTCAGGTTCTTGAAAAATACTTTATAGCCATTTTAGCAGATAAAATGCCTTAGTTGAAAAGGAAATGTACTGAGCTAGAAGTTCTTTTGTTTCTATTACCATTCATTAGTTAAAAAAAAATCCTAACTGTGAAAAATGTGTGAGTGTTCAGTAGTTTTAAAAGGCATTAGTAGCCTTAAAATAAGTTCTCTTGCTGTATCAAAGACAAACTAGTAAGTAATGGGATATTTTCTTATAACATTTTGAATGTTGACTGAATGTAATGTGGGGAGAATATCCTAGTAAGACAGTGGTCTAATGAGCCAGGTATGTACAAATCTTGATTATAAATTTATTTTCTTTACAGGAAAGAGGTCAGTAATGTATTAAGAGATCACAAATTGTCATTCAATTTGCTAAGAATGATATCTTCTCTATGTATTTCCTTTTGAAACTAGAGGACAATAAATCTCTTTGATAGAAATATAGGCTAGGATGAAGGACAAATAGCTTCATGTAGCTCAGAACTTTGAATATTTGGTAGCTGAGGTGTCATGTCTCTGATGCTAGTACGTACTGCAAAACCATTTCTGTGGGTAATTTTTTTATTCACAGACATTCTAGTAGAGAGAGACCTCAGACAAGCCTGAAATAACCAAATGCAACTTGGTGACTCAAAACAATAAGGATAATGTTCACTGGGCATAAGTAGTCTGTATTTAGCAATAGAAGTTTAGAACTAGTTTACTGCTTTTTCTTAAATACCTTAATATTCTTTTCAAAATGCTCAGCATGCATCATGACAACACATTTTCAGGCTGTCTTCCAGAGGAATACAAACAGCCAAAAGCAAGCAATCTTCTGCTCTTGTGATTGTTTTGCTTAAATTTTAAGTCTATACCTCTGCCTTGACCCACCCACAATAGCTCTTGGCCCCACTGCACTGCTCAACAAATCAGCCACCAAAACAGCAATTAGCTTGATTCCAAATAGATTAACAACAGCTGTGGCACCAACAGAAGCCACAATTTTCTTTCATCTCCATGTGTCTTCAGATCCTCCCTTCTGGTTGTTTATATGCAGGATGAGTGTTAGTTACCATAAAGGAACTTAATTTTAAAAAGTGCATTAAATGATCCCTTTGTGTCATATGACCATGGAGTAGCTCATATCAGGCATTCTAATACACTCCAAAGTTCAATGTTTGCATTTATGAATCTTTGTGTTGGCTAGTTAGGCTTCAAAGCTCTCTGAATCAGGTGCTTTTGGAGAGCCTTCTGATTTTCTGAGGATAATGTTGGTCAGCTTGTGTCTGTTGCAATACAGCTGTGCCTTCCACTTCTGACTCCTGAGCACACAGGCCTGGCGTGGAGCTTATCAGTTCTCTTCTGATCTCCTGCAGGCAGAAATACCTTTAGCAAAACGATGAACTGGAAGCACACTTTGCTGCCTAGATCTCTTCAGCTTGCTGTAACATTGGATAAGCCTCTGTATGAGTGAAGCAGTCCCAAGAAATGGGACATTTCCTTGTAGCAAGGTGTTAGATCAGCTGACTGGGGGATCATGTTGCAGGTCTATGCTGGTGTCCCTGGTGTGTCAACTATTTCTTTACCTGTCTTTACCTATTTCTGTTTCTTCCCCTTCTCTGGTATATGTACATCTTATATTGAGACTAGAACCATTTTTGTCCTGATATAACTAGTTGTAAAAATTCTAGCCATGGACTAGGTCCATTCTGCATCACAACCCTGCACACACACAGTTCCTGTCGCAGCACAGGGCAGATCTCAGCACAGAGAGTGGTGTATTTGTTTTGGTGAGCTCCTATTAGAAGAGAATATCCTTTTCCTGCCAGAGGTGAAAATGACTCTTCATTATGTTTTGTGTTTTTATAAAGTGTGTGTGTATGTATCTCCTTGGTGATTTTCCAAGGCTTGCCTGTGCCTGTGAAGGCAGTCTACCTAGGGAGTGGGCTCTGCAGAATCTTTTCTGCTGTGTCAGTTCTCCAGATCAGTGTGTGTGTGGCCCCAGCAGCACAGTGACTGCTCTGTGAGCAGTGATGAGTGCAGGGAAGGCAGCTGTACAGCCAAGGCAGGGACTGACATTGTCTGGGTGCCTGTGAAGCTGTGACAGCACAGCAGTCCTGCTCTTTATCTGCATCTTTATAACCCTGTAGCAACTCTAGCACTGCTGCCAGTATTTGCTAGCAAAGGGGAAATAAATACCTGAGTTAAATGTAGTTGGACTGGATGTGCTGGCCTTGGTAGCTGGTGACATTGAATAGTTTCCAGTTGCAGTTGGGTTTTTTTGCCATCTGTCACCTGACTCCCTGTGCAGTGAAAAGGGTTGCTAGCTTGTTAGTTCAAGCTGATGGACTGCACGTGCTTCCTCCTGGATAGAAGTTGTGTTGCTTTCATGTACAGGGGGAGGAGAGAGCTTGTGGTTGTGTCTAAGTGCTGCTCTTGGGTGGCTTTGATGGGCAGGGGACTATTTTCTTGGGCCATTAGGAGAGAAACAGAATAAATAGTTGTGAGTTTTGCTGAGTTATTAAATTATTTCATTAAGGAATCCAAATACATAGTTCTTCCTTGTTCTCCCATGAAACATTGTTTGCCACATCAGCAGTGATACAGCAGTGGCCTGAGCTTAGTTTATAACTGCTCAAAATAGCTTAAAATCTTTGACTACTATATGCTTTCAGAAATTTCGGATTCTTGCTTTCTTGTCCTCACTGTGTTTTCCAGTTAGAAAATTGAGACCTCTTTTTATAGTTTGTTACTGGTTGAACAAGTTATTATTTTGATAATTGTATTTCTGGTTTTTTGGGATTTTTTTAATTGAAACTGATTTTGTTAAATTCTAATAAAATATAAGGAATCCTAATCTCTGGACCCACATTACATTGAGTAGGAAATGAAAACTAATTGGTACACATTAAAACAGTAGATCCTTAAAATCTTCTTTGGTCTACATATATATTTATTTTTAAAAGCATTTTAAGGAATGATGGATTATAAACTTTGAGGTCACCAAAGATACTTTAGCTATGTTGGCACAGGTATATGAGAGGCCACAGCTGCTTGTCGCTTGCCCTGGTGCTGCTGCCTGTGCACTGTGGCGAGTGGGTGCTCCTGGTGCTTTGCACAGGTGTACAGTGAAATGGGCTGGAAAATTGTGCTGTGTAACTTGGATGAAGAACAAACCCAAACACGCTGACAACTTTTGTGCAGCAGTAAAGGTTTATGGTTGGATTAATGAGCAGCTTTTTTAAACTATGAAGTACAGTTTCTCCAAATAGATGATAAAATAAGTCTTTTGCCTTTGCCGATTTCCTGATGAACAAGTGCATAGCATTACTTTTAGAAACTCACCTTTCACAGAATCAGTGATTAAGCTCAGTTGGAAGGGCCCACAATAGTCATTGAGTCCAACTGCTGGCTCTGCACAGGACATCCCTAAAAGTCACCCCATGTGCCTGAGTGCATTGTCCAAATGCTTCTTGAGCCCTGTCAGGCTTGGTGCTGTGAAGCCTCATTTTTTAGTAACAATTTATATCTACTCATTGGAATGGTTAATGTTAAGGAATAGGAAGAATAAATGATTCTTGGTATCATGGCATGGTTTGCCTTTCATAGAATGCTGATCTGATTTAACCTTTCTAAGCTATAGGACACCATTGCTATTGTGAATAAAAAGCCGTAGTTCCCTGTAGACTAATAAAAGCAATGTTCCTGAGTAATTCAGTGCCCAGATAAGGTTTCAGGCTCACATTATTTCTGCTCGTGTCAACTTACTGGTTCATTTTATTGAAAAGAATTATGTTTCTCACAAGGCAGCATTCTGTCCTGTCCAGCTGATGTTTTTTCTGGTGCACAGGATGGTCACAGATGTGAAGGGCTAAAAGCTACTAGCAGTACAATAAAAAACAAGGAAATGTTTTTTAGCAGTTGGTGGGAATATTCGTAACTTATTGAAAAGTCAAAAACTTACACTCTCTGGATTTCAGAATAGCTGGATCTTGACATTTACAAGAAAAGCAACTATCCAAACACATGGTAAAGAAACTATGAATTACATTCATAGAGGAAAACAATAGGGACCTAATGTTTGTGGCATGCTGAATGTTGTGATGGGATGTGCTATGTTTGTTCTGGGATAAATATTAATTATTCTTTTTTAAGGATACTGAATATTTTTGGAAGGGATTTGTGTGGTTTTTAATAGACTTGTTTGTGCTAGAGATTTTTAAATAATTATGATGTTTTTTGATATTAATCACAATGAAGATCCAGAGTTAAGATTTTGAAAGTCTGAAAACTGCATAGGTCATTTTCAAAACAGGGGTTGCTTTTTTAGCTGCATGTTTCAAATGCAATTTCAACAGCAATATCTATAATCTCCAGAATTTAAAAATCTATATTGCTAGTCTTAACAATATACAGTTTTCTTTAGCATCAGCAGATAGATTTCAGTTACCTGAATTTTTAATGCATTTCCAATTGTAATAAAAATAGATTACTTAGAAGAGCAAAAGAATGCTTATTTGCTTTGTGTCTTAAAATACTTAAAGCAAGGAGAAATATAGCTTGGATTTAGTAAAGACAAAGGGAGTGTTCAAGTCTCTTACTGCAAAGGGATTTAATAGTTTAAAATCTTTCGAACAAATGCGTATGGAATCCTAGTTATAGGATTTGTTTCCATGCTTTCTGTGTGCTGTTAAATTCAGATACTTCTTGGCATGCTATTTGTGTTTTATGTTGATCAACCAAAAATTTGTCAGGTGTACTCCTGCTGAATATGCATTGTCCCACCTATGACTGTAAATATATAATATATAAATAATAAAAATATTTGGTAGCATAAGGTTATTTACTGTACAGGAGAACAGAGAAATGCCAAATGTCTATACAGAATATATACCTCCAGTATGTTGCTTTGGAGATAATGGCAGTTGTATCTCTAAATATTAGATAGGAACACTTTTTGTCTTAAAAAGTAATCGTTTTCATCATCACTAAGAAATAGATGGAGATTTATAGGTGAGCAAATCAGCATTTCAGTTCATGTTTTAAAGCATGGTAGCCTCAAACCCACTGAAACCTGACTGAAGTTTGTGTTAACTGGAATTGTGTGTTGTGTCCCCCTAGGAGGAACAGGCTGCTAAACTGAAAGCTGAGAAGATTAGAGTTGCCTTAGAGAAGATTAAAGAAGCACAAGTGAAAAAGGTAAGTTAGTGATACCAATTTATAAGATCCTATTTTATTTCTTTTCACCTGGAAACTGTGGGCAAACTTCTTTTCATTTGTGTCTATTACCCTTAATAGGGTAATAGAAAATAAAATAGGAAAATAGAAAAACTGTAGTGTTCTAATCTTGAGTGGTAATGTGCTTTCCCATCTAGACTGGACCTAATCAGGAAAATCCTAGGATGTGGAATAACATTATATTTTTCTTAAGGAATAGCTTGTTTTTCAGCTAGTGCTCATTGGGAAGATTTTACCAATTTTCACCCAGAACTGAAGGTCCAGCCTCCTGAGATAGTTCTTGTATATTCTGCAGTCCCATGTTTAAAATTTGTGCCTGTTTTCTTCACAAGCCTTTTCCAACTATGCATAGCAGGATTTGCCAGTGCTAAATGGAAGACAAGTATTCCAGACTAAAGACAGAGGTTACCAAATGGGCAAAGTCTACTGCCATTACTTGATGTACTTTCAAAGAATATAGAGTGTCCTTAAAATTTAGCGTTTTTATTTTATTACTGGAGTTTTTCAGTAGCTTAAAATGCCTTTTGCATTAATTGTTTGTAGATCAAAAGCTGAAAAACTGTCCTGGCTGGAAGATGGAAATTAACAAGCCAACCAGTGTATAACAACCAGTAGATTTTATCTTTTCCAGCTGAACAAGATGTAAAAATGGAAATAATAATGATTGGCAAAAAGAATCTGTTGTCTTAAGTCTTTTGACTGGTTTAAAAAAATGGCTGGATTTTTGTTTCTGGACAGTGACCTCTTTTAAATGCCTATGAAAAACCATTGTGTTTTAAAAGCAGATTTTTTTCCCACTACTGCTTCATATTCCCCAGAAAAATAAGATTTAGTATTGCTATATTGTTTACAAATTACCATTTTTAGAAAATACCATAGGAAGCAGTCAGAAAGCTTCAGTTGCACATCTGAAAAATTCTGATTCTTTGTAAGCTTGTGCAGAGCTCTGTATCTATGTTTGTTCCACCTAGATATGTGAGAAAAATTTTCTGAAAGACACTTTATTAATGAGAACAGGACACTTTGGCAGGAAGGGTTTTTTCCTCCTTAACACACAATTGAAGGACATTTTCATTGTGTTGGAAAGACCTTTATATTTACTTTCTTATGCTGAAGGAGGACAGTATCTTGTTAAGTGTCCATGATACAAATATCTAGCCATCATTTATGGCTTCTTACATTTTGAGTGAATGTTTCGATTGAATTTTATGCCACTGTAAGAAAACCCTAGAAGAATAAAGAAGATCTTAAAAACCTTATTTTTATTTGAAATGTGGTAGAATAATTCTTCCTTTTGTTTTCTTAATTTTCTGCTTAACAGTTGGTGATTAGAGTCCATATGTCTGATGACAGCTCAAAAACAATGATGGTGGATGAGAGGCAAACAGTGAGACAAGTATTAGACAATCTGATGGACAAATCACATTGTGGCTACAGCTTAGACTGGTCATTGGTGGAAACCATCTCTGAATTGCAAATGGGTAAGTAATAATTATAAGCATTTCTAATTCTTATTCATTGATGCAGCAGTAGTCTATATCTTCAGAATGATTTAAATACTTGCCTTCATAATGTTCATCATCCCATTCATTAATGTAGTAAATGCTAATTCATGTAGTAAAGATCATGATTGACCTTGTTTCAGAATGATCTGAAAATGATTTTTTCTTTTATGTTAAAAGCATGGCTGCATTCTGTAGTGTAATATAGAAATCTTACTAATGTGTGGTTACTGAGCCTCTTGGTTTTGATGTGTTTTTCACAGAAGAAAGAAGTAAGGGATAAAAAACTTCTTCCTCTTTGTAAATAGTATTTTGAGCTGATCCTAGTAACTCCTATTGCATAAAGCTACTTACATTTTTTCCTGTTAAATATTTTAATGCAATTAGCATTATTCCTCTAAAAGCAGTTAAGGCTTCTTTGCATTGCATTGCACATTGTTTATTTACCCAAAGGATATAGCGTCTTAATGGAAAATAAGGGGTCTGGGTAAGGTGTATCTTATCTATTGACTTTGATTAAAGAAAAACCCAGAACTGAAGCCAAATACCTTGGTTTGAAATTACAATGAAAATTATTTTTCCTCTCTCTTTTGGTGAAACCTTGTCTGTTTTAGGTAGTGTAGCATGCCAAACAGTTATTGTGGGCTGACAGGTTATTCTTTGAATCTTCTACCTATCATGTGAAAACTAATATCTTACTAGCTCAAAAACTTAAAATTTTCATGAACTCTGTTCTTGTAATGAGAGTTGATATGTTTTGAAAGCTATCCAGTTTCACAAATAAAGCTGCAGTGAGATGTAAACTTTTGTATCATAGTCATCTGAAGCTTTTTTGTTTTGTTCTTCTGTTAGGTAATAATGACTTTTTTACTTTATTGGAATACCTTATTGCTGTACTGTTATAGAGCTTGATGGAAGTCATGAATTGAAACTCAGAAACTTCTTAGAAAGAACGCTCAGATACCCCAGTAATGTGTTGCTGACACTCCCTGCAGATGACATTTTGTTGCATTCACCCTAAGATGTTGAGAAGTCACCTGTCATTTCAGTCTTCATTAGCAATAGCTTCTAGGTTGTTATCAGCCATATACTCTCTGGAAGAATGTGGGGGCATTGATTTTGTGGGGAAAAAATCAGGTTCTACTCTCAGGTGCAATTGAAAGGTCAAGCAGGTCCCAAAGGATTCTGAAAAAATTCAGTTCCTGAAATGTCACTCGGTGGCCTCTTTGAAGGAGCAAATTGTAAACAGCTAGATTCTACTTCAGTGTGTTTAAAAGGATGAGAAAGTTGGTCTAGTGGTTTCCCAAAACTTTCTTCTTATTTATTTTAGAATGAGGATTTTCAGCTATCTTCTACCATTTCAGTAAATTTTCCTCTTTTTCCTTACTGTTCCCTTTTGCCTATTTTCAGTATTCTGAAGTGCTAGTATTAGTGCACTAGTGGAAGCTATTTCAAGGGAGAGTCAAAGCTCAGAGCTTTGAATGAGAACCAAAGTTGTCAGAAGCTGTTGTTGATACATCATTTATTGAGCAACAGAGATAGTAGGAAGTAGACAGTGTCAGTTTTCAGACTTTGTTACAATTCCCCTTACTAGCCATGGGTATTCTGCGTTTTTAGAAGCATTTTGTTTTTCCTTCTGATCATTGCCCATTACTTTTTGATATGAGTGAGATAGTCACTGGGGATGTAGAAACAAATTTTGGGCCAAAAAAGCTGCCCAATACATTCCTCTGGGATTTGTGTAGACCAGAAAACACATAAATGTGATAACCTTCTTATTTGTGCTCATGAACTTTGCAATGTTATCATTTGAGTCTGCAGTGTTCCTGTGGGATGGTAGGCCTTCTCAGATAAAAAAATTAACACTTCATATGTTGATGGAACTATAAGCTTGAAGATACAGAAGTCCAGTTGAGTGACTGTATGTATAAAATTAAACCAGGCATGTCTGGAAGTGGACTAAGTTCTTTTAGTCTCTTAGCGTAAGTTTCTTCCCCATTGTAGTAGATCTTGAACTCTGTTTTCTCTGCATATATGCCTTGTCTCTTAGACATGACTACAGATCAGTTTCTATCCCAAAATGCAACAGATTCCCATGTATTTGCTCTCTTGTTGTTGCTGCAGAAAGGATCTTTGAAGATCATGAAAATTTAGTGGAAAATCTCCTGAACTGGACAAGAGATAGTCAAAACAAACTAATGTTTGTGGAACGTATAGAGAAATATGCACTTTTCAAGAATCCACAGGTAAGCCTGAGATTCGTACTGAATGTGTGTGTGGCTGATGGCAGTTTCTTACTTTTTTGGTAGCGTTCATTTCCATACTTTCATTTTGGTACTTGTGTATGTGTTAAAATGCCAGGCAACTTTACACTTCAGCAGTGTTGTTGGCACAAAGTCAATCCCTAAGAGACAAGCATGAGCTGAAGCAATCTGTTTGCTAATGCGCTTTTGAGTAGTTTTAATGCACTCAAAGGCAGGCAGTTTCCAGGGATTTACACGCATACTTAGTGCTACTCAATTATGTAAATATACAAGAAAGGTGTTGACAGATATTGCTAATAGTAGTGTCTCTCCACTGTGCATTCTTACATTGCTGTCAAGAAGGGAAAGATAAAATCTAAGAGAACAGCTGTTCCATGGTCAAATGGCAAGTGAAGAGAGCGTGTGTCCCTTCCTGTGGAAGTTGGGACCTGCCTGTATTTGCCCGTGTTTCCTGCTCCCTGGCTAAGAAACCAAAGGCCCTTCTTCCTCTCAAATGGCCTCAAAGACCTCTCTTCCCTCCAATAGTAGCTACAGACTTGGTATCTGTCAGCAGTTCAGTATTGATGGGGAGTGGAGGAAAAGAAACAGAAAAGCAGAAGGTGGCTCTTTGAAGAATTTGCATTGAAAAGAACTGGATGTAATATCACTTGATCTCTATCTTAACTCTTACTTACTGTATTTCTTATGAGCTTATAGATTATTTTTATGTCTATGTGGCATCTATATGCTAATTTATTGTATTTAAACTGGGTATCAGTTTTGCATGCTCGTCCTGTATGATAACATCAGTTTTTCTTGATTTTAGGTATTTTTAAGCAAGATCTGAAAACCAGGTTTCATGCAAGTGCTTTGCACTGTAGCACCAAAACTCTACATTCTTTTTTAAAAGTCTGTAGCTTATAGGTTTCCTATCAGTACATGTAGTAGGCACTGTCACGAGTGAGGTACCAGCATAAACCAAATATTTCTCCTTGGTTTAAAATACTGAACTGGCTAAACTATGTGAATATTTGGTTTTTTTCCAGTATTAGAGATAGGGGTTAGGAAGAAGATGTTTTCGTTGTCCCTGTCTTTTCCAAACTGAATAAGAGTACAAGACTTATTTAATAAGATATAGTGCCTGCGCATAATTAAGTTCCTTTTAAGAAGTCGACAAGTATTTTATTTAGTAATTATTTGTGAAAATAAGTATTTTTGTTCAGCAAAACTCAGAGCAAGGTGAAAAGTACATTGCTTCTATGTGGGCTTCTTTGAACACAGAAATAATGACAGTGTATAACAGATCTCTGGGTTTTTTTATATTTTTAGTGTAGTATTTACAAGTTCATAGTATTTTTATTTCTGGATGCATTATAACAGAGCTGTTTGATCTGTGGAAAGGCAGGAGGATGTTATGAGGCTGTTAATTAAGAGTATGGACTGATTGATATTTTTAAGTTTTGTTCTTACTGCTACAGAAAAATAAACAAGAAATGCCATTTGGCTTGATTTCAGAATGCCTATAGAAATATTAAACTTCCTTTTGTTACAGAACTATCTTCTGGGGAAGAAAGAAACCTCTGAGATGGCAGACAGAAATAAAGAGGTGCTGCTAGAGGTAAGAATGTAAAACCGGAAAGGACGTAGTGGTCATTTTGGAGCCTGAAGATAAACTGCAAAAGGTTGTGGTGATTGAAATTGATGGACATAGCTGAATGTAATTCAGGAAGTCTGTGAATGGAATGTCTTATATTTGAGGTAAATGGCTGTTTTAATGTAACACTGTTTCAGATGTGATCAGTTAAAAAAAAGTTTTTGTATTTAGGTTAATATGTAAAATACCATACACAGTGATAATCAAATGGAGGTTACCTGTAACTATGGCTAAAATCATTAATTTCAAGTTGAAATGTGCTGAACCGTCACCTGTTTTTTGACCTGTGATGGTAGAGATTTTTTTACTAGCACTTTCCAAATTTTTATTTTTACAGAATTCTGGAGCATGGGTCTGGTGGCTGGTCTATGTTAATATTTTGAATTTTGATAATAAGTAAAGTAGTAATTTTTTTAAATTACATTTTAAAATAAAAAAAACCCAAATCTTGAATTTTAATAAATGCATGACAGAAAACTAATTATTATCAAACACATTAAGCAGTTTACAGAACTAAGGGCATAAAAGTATGAAGCAAATAAAGCAAACAGTAAATATAGCCTTTATAAGCAGAAAACTAAATACTTTCATGACATGGCTGAAGTGCCATGGTTCCACTTGATTTTCAGAATAATGATTATGATTTACATAGTTACCCAAAAGTAAATATTTGGGATATTTAATTTTGGATCAACCTTAATACAGTTTAATTTACAAGCAGAATATATATCTTATTAGTATATTGTTAATATGGGTTTTAATAGATGTTTGTGTGGAGACTCTGGATGAAGATTTGTTTGAAGCCCCAACATGCAGGGAGTTGTAATTCTGTGTAATTCTTTCTGCCTTCTAGGATTATTCATAAGTCTCTGCGCTGCTAATGATTTTTTTGTCATTGTTGCACTGAGCAAATGCTCAGATGCCCTGTCAGGTTTGTCTGAATTACCTTATTGCTTCTGTGATTAATCTGCAGTTCATATCACACGTGAAAAAGAGCTGTCCTTGCTATGAGTCCATTCCTTGGATAAAGAATTTCAGTCATTCCAAACAAACCACTGCATGCTCTCTGTTCTGTTTCCCAAACCGCTGTGTTTATTGACAGGAATGCTTTTGTGGAAGTTCTGTAACTGTGCCAGAGATTGAGGGAGTTTTGTGGCTGAAAGAGGATGGTAAAAAGTCTTGGAAGAAACGTTACTTCCTTCTTCGGGCTTCTGGAATCTACTATGTCCCTAAAGGGAAAGCGAAGGTATGCTGCTTAAAGCAATTGCTCCGAATTGTTTAATGCTGGTAAACAGTGCACACAAGAGGTGGCTTTAAGTTTTGGCTTAGCTGTGCCTTCCCAAGTGCCACATCCCTTAATTAAAAGGCTGGCTTTATCATGGGAATATTGCATGAATTATTGTGGCAGCACTTGATGTGAAGGGTGTAATCCCAATTTAAAAATATAAGAATACAGGGGTCTGCTACTTGAGTTAGCTTAGGGTTAGCTGTTCAGAAATACTTGAGGTGGAGCTGAGTTCAACACTTGAGTTTTTGGTGGAGCTGAGAAGCTGTCTTTGCTCAGTTCAGATGGAGGACCAAATTGCACTGCAAATGTTGATCATGAAATATCAGGCCAACTCCACAATCAGTCTGCATAATTTCATTGTGTTTAGTTAGTTCATATTAATGGGATTCTTTTTGGACCAATTTGTGCTACATTTTTTGAAACTGGTAAATGTGATTCCATTTCTTCAGGATCACTTACTGCTGTTCTCTGTATCAGTAATGCAAACTAAGTAGAAAGCCACTACAAATACATTACAGCTTCAAGGCTGAACTACTGTGAGTTCAAGTCATCCATGAATCTATCAGTCCTGACAGCATCAATTGATGCCCGGTACAGGAAGTCCACCTCCCACACATCTGAGAATGAAGAGGAAATCCCTATCAGCACAACAGCTCCCTTTAGAGTTGAATGCATGTCAGATGTTCTTTCCATAATCTTTTGCTTCATTTAAACAATCTGTATGCAAGTAGCCTGTTGAAATTCTTTGCCCTACACTCACTGCCAAACATCTTTATAATTCTACTCACAGTCACACTGGAATTTGGACACCTTGATTATTATCAAGGTGAAATGTAACCAGGGGCTGGTAACTTCCTGATCAACCAATGATACTTGCTTTCTCCTGATACTTGCTTTGAGTAAACATTAATAGTCCAGTGTAAAGTGTTGTCAAAAGGCAAAATGCAGACAAAACACAAAAACCAGACGGAATTCAAAAAAGGCTATCCTGGTTAAATATGAAGGTGTGATGCAAAAGTTTATGCATAGCTATATCTCCTTCATGTGGTGGTAGTTTTTGAATTAGATCGAAACTAATATTTGGCTTTAACTAGACTTTACATTAGTATTGGATCTTAGCATTAGACTGATTGTGTCAATGTCTGTGGATTTTTTATAAAGACACTTCGTAAATGCCCGTTTTTGTGTTTAATAGGTCTCACGGGATCTCGTGTGCTTTCTACAGCTCGACCATGTCAGTGTTTACTATGGGCAGGACTATCGGAACAAATACAAGGCACCCACAGACTATTGTTTAGTGCTAAAGGTAACACTGCAGCAGTTGGCTACACCTTGAATACACTCTCACTTGCTCTGAACCATCAGCTGCTTTTCATTTCATTTTCCTCTAGTTCTGGTATACAGTGTGAACAGTGAGTGAACTGTTGTTGCCTGTTCTCTGTGCTAGTCATGACTTCATAAACATTTTCATATTGCCCTGTTTTATTTCCAGACTGATGAGTGCCAGTCTCCAATTGTTCATCATACTCTAAAGAATGCACTAAAAAGTCCTCTTTTCCATTTGGCAACTCTATACCTTACAACTGTTCAGGTTCAAAGAGATAATACCCCTTGAAATGCTAATTCCAAGCATTTCCAGGGACCTGTTACCTTCTCAGTGTAGGCCCAGAGTAGTGCGAAAATTGATATTCAAGATTCAAGTCTACCCTTTATGGACCAACCTGAGGGAAAGGGGATGCTGTAAAGGAGGCTGCTTCTGAGTATAAAGGACAGGTAGAAAGAACAAGTAGCAAAAAATGTTATAAAACCAGTGACCTGATCTTAAACTGATCTAATAACTTGAGTGCATCCAGTTATTTTAATTGCATCAACACATCTTCTAGTTTCTGTTGACTCCCACACAGTGTTCAGAATGGTGTCAGTTCCTGCAAGATAGCTGGGTACCAAGCTATTTTAAAACAGGCTTTCACAGTGTGTTCACAGCAAGTAAAGTATCTTCGTGGATTTGAAATGGTGCCAGTAACAAGAGATGGTTATAGTTGCACTTTTCCCCTCCCTGCTCTGTAGCTCATGTGGTGCTGTATGTGTCAGTACTTTAGAGCATTCACTGTGCCTGGAGTGTGTGACTGCCTGCCCATTGCCTGAAAAAGCATTTCATCTTCCAGCGGACAGGGCAACATGGCTTTGAGCCCTCTGAGGAAACACTGAATATTAAATATGGGACATGATATTAGTGGAGAAATTACACAGCTGGAAAGTATTTCCCATGTTCTTACAGGTCATTGAATGCAATCAAAAATATCAGTATTTGGAGGTATATATAAATACCTTGAAGTAAATTGATTTTTTTCTGCTTGTATGTCACTTTTGTCTATATCATTTGGACAGGTTAATAGTAAATTATTTTTTCAGACTTTTTGACCACACAGAGTAAGTAGCTTTTTTTAAAAAAAATTATTGCGATTCTGAGCATAAAATTTGAAGGTAACGTTAATGAAGACACGTGTCATTTGGGGAGTGTCTCACTTAAGCCTGCAAAGGCAGAGAAAACCAGTGTGTTTATTTTCCTCTAGTTTGGGGGATTTTTATGTGAGAGAAAGGTGAAACATCAGTTGTTTCTGTCAAGTGGTGAGTCAGTCCATAGGTACAGAAGACTCTTGGTAGGTAGAAAGTACTACAGCCCTAAAACAGTGTTTAAAACTTGAAATCAGTGCATGCTGGACACACTGCCAGTCTTTGTGTGAAGCATTCCCCATTGAAATTCACCTACTGAAATAGTCTGGAACATTTTTAAGTGGTCTTAAATACAGACTACTGTTGAAGAGCTTCCAGCATTAGGTTTATCTGTATAGACCTCAACAAATTAATGCTTTCCTTGCATTCCCAGCTATTAAACAATTGATGAAAATGTACAATTTTTTTGCAGCATCCTCAGATCCAGAAGAAATCCCAGTATATCAAATATCTTTGCTGTGATGATGTAAGAACTCTCCACCAGTGGATCAATGGCATACGCATTGCAAAGGTAACCCCCAGGCAGTCCTACACTGCTGTCATGGGTATTTGTCATCACCTGCTTAAAACCATTCACAGTTACTTAGCAAAATACATGGTAAATCTAACTTCCCTCTGTTTAACTATTCTGAATGTGAACTGTAAAATCTTCTTACATTCATCATTCCTTAGCAAAATTGTTAGGCTTTGTTATAATAATTCATTAATTGGGCCTTTTCTTCTTGTTTCTGCTGTACCCCTGTCACATGACACAGTTCTGACATATAACATGGATAGATTTTAGTCAACTCCTTTCAGATTTTAAAAAAGAAAGCTTATGGGAAAAGAGAATTTAGAAAACAGAGTTGATTTCCAAGATCCTCAGCTTATCTTAGTTTATTCATTGGCCATTTCTTGCTTGACACTATCTCTTCTAGCACAAATAAACTGCTTTTTCTTTCAGCAATTCACTAATACAATTAATACTGCCTGAACTCCTTAACATAGAGCCTGTGTTACTTTGGGAGGGCTGGCAGGAGGAAAAATGCAATGGAGAAGCAGAGGTGGAGCTCAGCAGTCTGAAAAGGATGCACAACCTATATAGAGTTGTTAAACTTGTTTGTCATTTTGCTTAGTATGGGAAGCAACTCTACATGAACTATCAGGAAGCACTGAAGAGAACAGAATCAGCGTATGACTGGACCTCCTTGTCTAGCTCCAGCATCAAGTCAGGCTCCAGCTCATCTAGTTTGCCAGGTAACAGTGTGATCTATCTCCTAATAGAAAGATTCAATTGCCCTTGTTATCATCTGCTGTCTGGATGCCTCAAGAGAGACTATTGCAGGAAATGGACAGTTTCTCCAAAGTCTTTTATGCTGTGTTTAGTCTAAAACATAGACTTTATCTATAACATTCACCTGTATATATACACAAACAGGTAAAAAGTATTTTGCCATATTACTTGCAGTGGTATATGTATTTAAATATGCAGTACTTTCTTGTTCACCTCAAAAAAAAGGGTTTTCTGATACTGGGAGGAGGAAACATAATTTCAAATTCCTGATGCCTCTATGTTCACCTGTTTGAAAAATCAAATTCATGTTGTAATGATGCATAGAATATATATGCGTAGTTCTTAAACTGCTTTATTGACTGAAATATCTGAAATTGGAAAATAAGAAATAGCCCCTGCCCAAAGGCAAAGATCCATGCAATCTCTTTAGAGAAAACTTTGAAAATACTGTTTCTGTTCCTATGTCAAATTGTGCATGCCTGCATTAATGTGCTCCTGTTTATCTCTCAGTAGAACTGGGGCTGGTCTCTTGTTGCATGTAACAGTTTAAAAATTGATAAATGGTTTATACAGTGTAATTTCACTGTTCAGAGCTGACTGATGCTTTGGTGGGTTATTCTGAACCTTCAGGGGCTTGGTTCTTTATTGAAAATGTCCTATTGTGTGAAGGTGTTTTGTCCACCACAGATGTGGGTCAGGATGCAATGCTACTGAATTGGACAGGTTCAGAAAGTAGCCTGTAAGAATGAGCTAAGCAAATGCAGCCTAACTGGGAAGGTATCTTCTTGTTTCAACTGCATGACACAGCAGTAAATTCTTGGTTACTGACAATTTCTCTATCCAAGCTGGGGGTTTTTCTGATAAAGTGTCAGTTCTTGTAGGGAGCTGAGCCACAGCCCAGCAGCCATGCATGTTCTGCCAAAGCTGCATTCCAACTTGTGCCAGGACAGTTTGGGATTACACAGAAAGCAGGTGCCAGGCTGAATAAATTGGTCTGGCAGTGCCTGCTGCTGTCTTGTCGAGACACCCTGTGGACCCAGAGCATCATCTGTGTTGGCTACTTGCAGGATGCACACCAGTCCCTCTCTTGTGTTGAGGAATGGGTTGTTGTTGGAAGCAGTGTCCTGCCTTGGCTGGTGTAGTTTGGCTGTTCCCAGGGTCCGTTTCTAAGATTGTGCTGGGAAGGAGTGCTTGAGAGAGCAGGCTGCAGTCACGGCATGAAATGGGGCTTTTCCCAAAGTGCAGTGGCTTGGTTCAGAACCCAGACAGCTGCAGTGTGTTTTTACTTGGAAACACACCTGACATCCTTGCATCCTTGTGCAGCTTCAGGTTTGGTTAATACCGGGCATCTGTTGCACTGTTTTATTTTCCAGATAATGGCCTGGATGTGAGCTAGAGATTATGCAGTCGTGGCTGGGAGCAGTGTCCTCTGGGGGGATAACATGTTTAACAAGTCACACAGAGTTGCACTAAAAATGTTCTGACACTACTCTTACATTCAGAAATATATGCTAACTGTTCCTTAACTTTTTCCTTGAACAGAATCTCAATCAAATCATTCTAATCAGTCTGACAGTGGAGTTTCTGACACACAGCCAGCTGGACATGTCCGTTCCCAGAGCATTGTCAGCTCCATGTTTTCTGAGGCCTGGAAACGAGGCACTCAACTGGAGGAATCCAGCAAGGTAACAAGAAGACTTTAGTTTGAGAACCAACGCCCAACAAAATGTATGAGACAGGGTGTTGTACCTCTTCCACCTGTGTCTTGAGTGGCATTTCTTCTCTGTTTTACGTTGGTGATTTACACTGCTATATAATTGTTTTTTAGGATTCAATTTTTCAGGTAATTCAGCCCTGCAACTTTCTGTTCTTTCTTTTATTTGTGTGCATAAAAGCCTTTTGTTCTTTGAAGGCATACAGCCCCTCTCACAGAGTCCTATTAACTAATGTTGAATGAAGAAAAAATAAAAAGATAAGCTTTTAACAAGTTGAATGAAATTCTTTGACTAAGATCTTTCTCCAGTTAAGTAGCTACATCTTTCCATTGTAAAGATGTGAATAACTGGGGCCTGAAAGCAGATACATATATTTTGAAGTACTTCAGTAGTTTTTACTCCAGAGTTTTCTGTTATGTTAGGTGGAAATGGAACCAGTAACCTCAGATATGCTCAAAACAAAAGTACTGACATTGTCAGCAGTTGTGGATTAAGGCAGATGCTGCTGTAGAAAGTTACAAAAGATTTTAACCTATTGAGGCTGGGGCTCAGGTCTGTTGTGTTTTGGTTAGTTTTCTGTTCTTTGTGTGGTAAATTGGTGTAGTTCCTGGGGAAGATTTCCAAGCACAGCAGAAATTCCACTGAGGCTGGTTTGTTGTCAGGTTTGAAGGAATCTCCAGGTTCCTGAACAGCCTTGATGTCATTAACTGTAGCAGCTACATGTGGAAGTGCGCTGTGCAAAGCTGTCATGACTTCTGTCAGTTCTGAATCTTCCCCAGACCCCAGGTTCAAGCTAGAGAAGCAAGCTTTTTAAAACTAAGCCGTGGGTCAATACACCTGGCACTGGTGATTCAGATAAATAACAAAAAATTAGATGATAACATCACCTTTTCAAATGTGAAAGCATATGACAGCATGAAAGCTGACATGGCTGCATCCTTTGGGATTCATAACTTTTCTGCAGTGCCTTGGAAGTTGTCTGATTCTAATAGTAACGTAGCACTCAGTCCAGGAGTGTAGCTTGCTAAATTGTGGTCCAAGTTTTCTACTGCATGAGTGCAACACGTGGTGCATGTCCATCAGCAGATGGCTTCTGTGTTGGGTATAGGGTGCATAATTTCTGCAGGAGTGAGAGAGCTGCACGAGATGGGGCATTTGCTAGCAGATATACAACAGAGGGGAAAGAGTACTGCTGTGAGAATGATAATGGTACTGCTTCCCCAAGTTTTGGGTTCAGTGTAAATCCTGCTACATACACAGTGAGATTTTAAGTAAAAGTTTAAAGTTCACTACCTTGGGGTTACTGTTGTTCTTCATCAAGTCTGTAGTGCTGCTGGCAATTGCTCATCTAAATAAACCCCAAGAATTTTGTTTTTAAGCCATGTTAAAAATAAAATATTCAGAATGCTTCCTGTTGAGGGCCATCCATGTATCAAGATTTCATCAGTTTGAATTCCTTTCTGCAAATCCAAGAAAAGGTATATTTCTTCACCTCATGCATAACACAGGTAAATGGATTGCCCTAAAACTTCCAAAGAATCAAAATGAAAGGAACTGTGTAAAGTTAGAGAAGCTGTGTTAAACAATTCTGAGTGAATTGGTGACAAATTTACTTTCAGTGAAACTACAGTGTAAGTCTGGCCTGGGGAACTTCAGTAACTAGGAAATCAGCCTGGCAGTGGAAAATGTTAAACTGTGTGGCAAGAAAGGCAACGGCAGTGTTAAAGAATTGTAATTTACATAAGAGGGTGTTAACAGTGATACTGGGACATGCTTTACGCAGATGAGTCTCCAGTTACCTCAAAGGCACTGCTTTGCTGCAGTGCTTTGGTATCAGAGCTTAAGTTCATGTGGGCAGGTTGCTGCCAAGTGGCAGAACTTTCCTACATGTCCCCTCCCCTTGTGCAACAGCCCTGTCCCACCTTGTCAGCCTTGGCTCATCCCCCTGGGCAGGCAGGGCAGAGCAGAGCACGCTGTGGCTCAGTAGGGACATGACACTGGTGTTCTTTCCAGCCAGGGTGTTGTACTAGTGCCTCAACAAGTTAATCATGGGTGAGTTCTGCCCATGTTTCCCTCATTTATCAGTTGCCAGTAACTTTACAACAATTTCTTGGAGCTGAAAACATTGAAATCTCAGTCAAAACTGAGATGGCAAATAGTTCAATTCCAAAAGTTTGTTTTCTTAGGAAAAAAATAGCTTAAAAAAAAAGTACAGTTGATATTTTAAAAGGATTGTTTTGTTAAGTTTGTTAATTGTTAAAACTATTGTTTTTATAGAATTTTTTTAGAATTCTAGATAGTCATGAAGATGCATGTTACAAATAGGAATTGCATGCAATGAGTAATTTCTCAAGATACACAGAAGGACATCACATAATTATAAGGACAAAAAAAAGACAATGAATCTCTCTCAAGGTTCTTCTGTAAAGAAAGTATCACTGAGTACGTTTCTGGATGTTGAAATTTAATTTGATTCTGTGGTGATGAGAGGGGTTCCCCCTCCTGAGATGCACAATAGTCTTTTCTCTGTCCTGTTTAATTTGTTCACTGTAAAAATTACTGTCTTCAATGAGTTTGAGGAAAACAGCTCCCTCTTTCAAATATATCTAAGATTAAAAAAACTTTTTCCCAAAATGCAGATAATCCATCTACTTCATGTTTTGAAAGATTGCTCTTTGCCCAAAGAATACTTTTTTCATTTGTTCACAGTTGGGCAGTGAAGATCTCATTAAGTCTCATTTTGCCTGTTAGATTTTGGACACATGATTTCAAATGGGATGCTACAACAAATACCCAAATGCATATTCACGGTGTCTGCTTTAAGGGACAAAATCAAGATTCTCCAAGGTCTTGCCATTCAGGGATAGCTATTCTGTTATGCTTTCATCTCCCTCTCTGTCTGTTTTATGCCACCTTTATTTTCCTGTTGCCTTTTGCTGTCTCAGGTGTCAAAAGTGAAGCTCAGCACAACTAAGGGCAACACACCCATGATACCTTATACAGGGCACAATTAAGGTCAGGTGGTGCTAATTGAAAATTCATTAACCTGGGTGATTGGGAGAATGGTAATTTACAGACTAACACTTGCAAGAGATGAAGATTTCTCTGGTTTGTAATGTGAACACCTTGATTTAGTTCCAGACCTAATATTCTTGCTTTCCAGACCTTATGTGACAGGTAGAGGCATACCCCATGTTTGTGGTAAAATCACTGTTTATTGCTTCTGACTCTAATCCTTTTGGTGGAGTTCTGCACATACAGACACTGTGCACCTGTGTTTAGAACAAAGCAATATGCAAATGTGCTCTTCCCATGCAGATGAGCATAACTGGCATAACTTACTGCAAAGTATGTACTAATAAGGTGTAGGTACCCAGTGTGGTCAGTTGCCATGGTGGTGGTGTATATCTAATGCATGATTCTATGCTGTGCACTGTGAAATTCACAACTTGGCTTGCAGCCAAAACACTTTGTATTAGGAGGATGTCTATAAATTTGAGTAATGCAATTATTGATTTTTAAGAGGAATGTTAAGTTTTTGAGAGACAACTGAACTTGAGCAAAATCCGACTAGATCAAAATAGTGGACTAAAATACTGCCTGCTGCTTTCCCGTTGATCCTTCCATTATTCAGCTTTTCCCTGTTTTCCTTAGTTTTTCTGCTTAACATAATAGTTGCACGTGTAACTTTTCTTTCCCAAGTTTACTTTATTTTGCAGATGTCTAAACATTTCCTTCTGGGGAAGTTTTCCTAGGAAAACTTGGTTCTCCTTCTTTTTCTCTATTTTTTCCTTGCCAGTCTTGGATAGCAGAGAAGTATCTCAGTACTCTTCCTGTGCAGAGCTTGCTCTCAATGTGTTTTAGAGCAGTTCAGGATTTCTGCATATTGTAACACTGAACAGTGTAAGGCCTGAACTAACAGGTGTAAGGATTTGACATGCTCTGGGAGGCTGTGTGTGGTTTGATACCAGTCACACTGAGCTGAGATGTACACAGAGTTCCTGGCTCTGCCTCTGTCCTCTGTCATGGCCTGTGGTGCTCTGGGGGAGCTCTGTTTGGCTCATTACGCTTGCCCAAAGGAGGCCAGTGACTCTCGCTGGGTCCCACTGCCTGCCCCACGGCAGTAGCAAGGCTGGTGTATTTTCCCTCTGACCGTCAGCCTCGCTTGGAGCAGACCTGGCTCCGCTGATTTCTGCCGGCTCCCCTCCCGGCCTGCCCCATCCCCTTGCATGGTCCAGGCTTGTCAGTGTATGGAATTGTCTCTTGCTCCAGTGTTTTGCTAATAATTCTTGCATGCTGTAATCTGCCACTTAATTTTTAATGTTGGGCACATTTAGACCTTGACTTTATAATCTTTGTCTCTTTCCCTCTCCCTCCTTCCCTCTCTCTTCTTTTTCTCCCTTTCCACTTTCACTAAAAATCCCTTCCCCGTAGGCCCGAGTGGAGCCTGCAGGTCGGCCCTTCGTGTCTGCCGCAGCTCCCGTGTCCCCGCAGACGAAAGCGGTGACCGCCTACACGGCATCGCAGCCCTACACGGCATCGCAGCCGTCCCCACCGCTGCCACCGCCCCCGCCGCCACCC
>VZTZ01044177.1:298459-371929 GCA_013400955.1 Drymodes brunneopygia
AACAACCAAGTGTCACTTCTCCCCAGGTGCCTCCTCTGCCCCCAGCCCCTCCTGGCCCCACTCCCCCTGCAACGTTCCCAAAGCAGCAGAGTTTCTCAGTAAAGCCTCCTCCATCCCCTCAGTCCCCAGTGCCCTCAGTGGTGAAGCAGATAGTCAGCCAGTTCCCCCCTCCTCCCACGCCACCTGCCACTGAGCCCCAACCTCTGAAACCCCTTCCACTGAGTGTGGCTCCACAGTCGCCTCCAGCAGTGAAGGCAAAGCCCAAATGGCAGCCTGCTGCTGCTCCCTCACCAGATTTCCCCCCTCCTCCACCAGAGAGCAGTTTAGTGTTTCCTCCTCCACCTCCTTCCCCAGCTTCCTCTGCAGGTTCTCCCCCTCCTGACAAATCAGGGTCTCCAGTCAAAAAGGCCGGCAAGACATCAAGCCCTGGAGGGAAGAAACCGCCTCCGACACCTCAGCGCAACTCCAGCATCAAGTCCACAAGCTCCGCTGAGTACCACGAGTCCAAGAGGCCTTCAGTCGACCGCCTTGTCAGCAAATTTGCACACTCACCAGAGCCGTCAGGATCTCCTTCCAAGGAGTCATCACCTCCGCCAGCCCCTCCAAAGCCAGGAAAACTCAACCTTTCTGGTGTGAGCCTGCCCATTGTCCTTCCACAAGGTGGGATCCCAGCCAAGGCTTCTGCTCCAAGTGTGTCTGGGAAGGAACCCGTGGCTGAATTCCCTTCACCACCATCCGATTCAGACTTCCCACCACCACCACCTGAAATAGATCTTCCTCCCCCTCCAGTAGAAATTCCATCTGTGTTTTCAGGCAGCACCTCCCCAAAAGTTGCTGTTGTAAATCCCCAGCCACAGGCGTGGTCAAAACCATCTGTGAAAAAAGCCCCACCACCCACACGCCCCAAGCGGAACGACAGCACCCGACTGACACAGGCGGAGGTCGCGGAGCCCCTGGGGTCAGCTGCCCCACAAGTGCCCACGTCACCCAAGTCCAGCCTTAGCGTTCAGCCGGGATTCCTGGCAGACCTCAACCGGACGCTGCAGCGGAAATCCATCACCCGGCACGGCTCCCTGTCCTCCGCGCGCATGTCCAGAACAGAGCCCACCGCCACCATGGATGACATGGCCCTGCCTCCCCCCCCGCCAGAGCTGCTGGCTGACCAGCAGAAGACCAGCAGCTTTGGGGGCAGTCACATATCTGGCTATGCAACGTTACGGAGGGGGCCACCCCCTGCGCCCCCCAAAAGGGATCAGAACACCAAGCTGTCCCGGGACTGGTAGTCAGTCCCCAGGGCCAGTGCTCTCCATGACTCGTGGGCTGCTCTGCCATCAGCCAGCCCGTGGTCTTGCACGCTTGGAAAGAATGTGGGGATGCAGCCCCATTAAAAGAGGTGATCTCAAACTACAACTAAGGCTAACTGTAAAGACATTCCTCTTTCGTGGCTAGGTTAAAAAAGTTGGGGGCTTAGGGGTGTTGATACTTTATTGGGAAAAGTGGATAGAGAGGTGTTGGCTTCATTCTTTCAGTTTCTTTTACCCTTCTTATGGATTGGACCAAACCCCCATTTTCTTACTTTTTCTGCATTTAGGGGAGGGGGAGGGAGATAATTTTTTTTGTAGTGTCTGTCCACGTGAGACATGTTTGTGCATGTATTATAAGTGTAGGTATATAATATATTGTGATATATTTCGTCGCAATTATAGAAGATAACCAGAATGTTTTTGTAGAACCGTATTTATTGTTTCAGTCGGTATATTATCTGGAATCGGACTCGAACTGGTCAAATCTTACCATAAAGATGGAGATGTAGGGGGCACTTTAAAGAAAGGAAATAAAAACTCAAACCCACAAACTTTTCAGCAGTTTGTGGTGGGTAAATTCTGCAAAGCTGAGGTGTTCGGCTGGTAACTGTACATTGTCCATTGATTGAAAAGTACAGATGCAACATACCAAAACATTCTGGTCATAATACTACTGAAAATGAGTATGTTCAGAGGAAAGAAATAGATTTTATATATAGTGGGCTGGAGTGAAATATATTTATACTATAAAGAGCCTCCCCCTCCTTTCAAATAGTTTAAAAATATACACTGATACAAATTGTTTCAAACTTATTTGTCCATGCAGTTAAGCAGGATAAATATATATTATTCCAAACCATTATGCATTCTAATTGATAGTAGGCTCAATCATTTGTTTCTGTGGCTCAAGATGAATATATTTGTGTTAACCCCTTCTGAAAGCTGCCAGGACTCCTGCAGTCAAAAATCCTGCCAACCCCCAAGGCTGAGCCACGCTGATCCATGAGCTGTCCTTGTAATTCTTACCCCGAATGCACAGGTAGGTTTCTGTAGGAAGTGCTCTGTGCTCACACAGGCATGCACAGCGTCCAGTCTCACCTGGTTCTGGGCCTGGTAAGATGTAGTGTCTTCACAAAAACACTTGTCTGCAAATGTGTAAAGAAAGTATTGTTTGTAATTGATTAGAAATTGTCAGGAAACTTTCCCTTCTGGAAAGAGAGAAGGGAACAGCAATTTCAGGACAAGCAGAGTAGGAATTCTCTCTCTTTTCTTTGGCCCGCCAGAGACTGTGACCAGTGCATTCACCTGTTTATTACCAAGTTGCACTTCTAGTAGTCAAGGAAGAAGATTGGAAATAAAACAACCTTAAGAGGCAATAACATTTGCTAGGAATTCATCTAAGGGCCCATATGAGTAGAAAATAGACTATTGATTTGCTTGGATTTTTGTTAGTCACTGATTTACAATCAGTCACCAGATCAAGTATGACAGTCCTTTTTCTTCAGTAGCTTGATTGTACAGTCTTACCCACGTATTCACACCTTGTGATAAGGTAGTGTAAGTGGTCTTACGTATCATTGCACATTCATTGCAGGGTGGTGGGACACAGCCTTTGTAAAACAACTAAAATATTTGGACTGCACCTAGCCCATCTTCAGCTGTTAAAGCTTCCCTTGTCACCATGGGGATACTGGCAATAGGCTCATAGGGCAAATAATTTCACTGTTTGCTTGCTTTTTCTCCAAAAGCAAACTTTAAATGCTTTCCTTTTCCCAAAGAATGAAACAAAGACAGCAGCTTGATCTGGCAGTATCCTCACATGTGTAAAACCAATATAAACTAATCTCTCATTAGAGTAATTCAGGATGATAGATTTAAGAAATATTGTAACAGTGTCCCCCCCCCCTTCCTTTTTTTTATAAAGCTTTTTTTTAAAAATCCAAGTAATGAAATAAATGTCTTTGAGAATATTTTATGAATAGGAAAAAATTTTGCTAATTTGAGGTGAAAAATTACACATCTATAACTATATAATTTTAAATAGGTGCGTCATGAAAAGAGAAAAATTAGTGGTGCTGTCTCTGCTGACCTGTTTCATATGATTTTTTAAAAATCTGTTTCAGCACCTCTGGAAATTGTTTTAATATTTCAGACTAGATTTTTTGAGCAATAAGAGTATATACCATTGTGTGCATTTTTAAAGCACTGCTATGGAAAGGTACTTTTTGTATCTTTCAAATTGTTCACCAAGTTTTGTTTCTACTATTTTTGTGCTTACAAAGTGTCCTTAAAAGCATTTGCATTGTTGATTTTAAGCATGCTCAGTGTAGCTGGTGAATAACTTCACAGGAGGGTTGTTAAGCTATACTGCAGTTGATGGGTGCTGTAATTTTCACTGTTGTTCTCTTGCTACTTTGTGCTGCGTGCAGCTCCTTGGGCTCAGACACACCAGTGGGCATACGGTGCTCGCTACAGCTGCAGCTGCTCAGCCCTGAGCCACAACGGGGCAGTGGGCACCTTCTCCTGCTCCATGGCAAGATGATCTGGGCTGAGGCAGCATATGCTCCCAGGTGAGAGCAGTCAGGGAATTCTGCTTGCCCCACCTGCTTTTTTTTTTTCCCCAAGACAGCCTCACTGGTGTGTGTCAGTTCCAGCCCTTTTACTTCATTCAGTGTGGGTACCTCTGGGCTTTAGACTCGGCACATCAATTCTTTGAGTGCAATTTCTTCAGAAGCATTTGAGCTTTGTTCATGTTGTCCTGCGCCCACATTCATTTCCCCAGTATCTCTCCCTAGGCCATGAATCCATGCTTACTACTGCAGGCTGCCAACAGCTTGCTGGGAGACGGCTGTATAACTCCTACATCTGCAGCAAAAAGAATGAATGTCAGCAAAGGTAGCACCCTGTTTTCCTTCTAGTTACAGTTTCCTTCCTAAGGCAGTAATGATCCAGTGAGTGGCTGTGGCTTCCTTTCTCTCAGCTGAGCGTGGAAATTTGGCTGCAGTGTGGTTCAGACAACCTGGTTGCCTTTTCAGGTTATGAGATACCCCCCCACTGGTACTTGCTTTTCCAGCACATTTACTGGTTTTGTGACAGTAAATATTTACACCTTATTTTGCAATTATTTTCCCCCATGTGTAGTCTTCTCATAATTGCACCACTGTATTTATTAAATCAGACAATTAAGAGGCTGGATTTCAGACATACAGGAAGAGGCTTCCTACTACAAACAGGGGCAGTAATCCTTCTGGCACTGTTAACATGGGCATGTGAAGGCTGAGTGTTCATCCTCTGGACACAAAGGTGCTTTGATCCCAGAATACCCAGAGTGTACGGCTGCAGTTGCGTTATGGGAGGAAGTGCATGGGCTGGGCACTTGCTAAGGTGGTTGTCAGGGAAGCCCTGCTGCTGCAAGGGCAGCTGAGAGCACAGCTGTGTTTGTTAATCTGTTCCACATTTGGTCTTCATTTCCCTTCTGCCATGCAGCTAGCATCCATCTGTGAGTAGCAGAGCCTTGTTCAGCCAGGTTTCTGTGCCTGCAGCCCAGGTGCAGAAAGCAGGGAGCTAGTCTCAGACACATCATAATTCAGGTGTTGGGGAGTTGCTTTGAAAGGGAAAACTAGGCTCTTCTGGCAGCACTAAGCCTAGATGAGAAATTATTTTTAAAACTAAAATAACCACAGGTTCTAAACAAACCACAGGTAACATGTTGCAGGTGGCTATGCTAGAGGCCCTGTTGAGTCTTTCAACACCTGTAGCTGGGAGAGGACACTGGGCACAAGTGTCTCAATAAATCTGTTTTCTATGGAAGAGGAAGGACCCTGCTTCACCCTGCACAGTTGTTTCCTCCTGCAGCAAACCACCACTGGCTGCTCTGACTTGGTGATGACCTCAAAGCCAAAGAGCTCCTCTCCTGAGCTTATTCTGCAGTTGCCTGCAGGGCAACAGTGAGAGACACATCAGGGAAACAAAGTGCAGGTACCTGGATCATTTGGTTTCAGGTCTGATGGGAGAGGAAGCAGTTTTTTCAACAAGTGCATTTTAACATTTGCTGTTCTGGGCTTGCACATTTAAAGGTTTTCTAATTCCTTCTTTTCTGTGCCATTAGGCAACCAGATAAATCAGGTCAGGGATAAAGTGTGGCCAGTCTTCCTCTCAGTTAAAATTTTTTTTCCACAGTTTAAGGAACCAAAAGTGCCATTTCAACAGCAGAAGGGCAAAAGAGAAATTTTCTGCTTTTTACAGAAAACAGCATAGAACCAAATTGTTTTGCTACAGTGGTACCATCACAGGTAAATTTGTTTCTTATTAAAAATAAGATTATAAGTGAGTCTTAATATGAGTATTACTTCAGCTAGTATTATGTTAAAATCTATTGCACTCCAGAAAAGCAGTATAAATTCCTGGCAGAAGGTAGTGAGGATGCAGCCAGAATGTGGGAGTTTGGTTGGTTGCTGGTTTTTTTTTTCCCTTTTACATTGTTAAGGTGTAGATTCCATACTCAGTCACACAGTGCTCCTTAGCTGCAGGTGAGTCTTACTACTTTGGGGCCCATTTGTGGCACCTGGTGTTGAGCTTTGCATTCATTCCCTTCCATCGATGGGGCAGACTCCAAACCAGAGAGGATTTAACACTACAAGGGATAGTTTCTCTTGGATGTGTTTTGCCATGTGCTGGTGGGGTTTTAAGCTTTATTTTGGAATTCTGAGTTTGTCTTAAGATGAGTATTTTTCCTTTCTAATTTTTCTTTCCTTCAATTAAAAAATGCCCATGAAGACTAACTGACCAAACCAGGGTTTTGTTGCAGGGGGCAGCACTCACTAAAACTGTGACACAGGCTTGGTCTAGTTTTGAGAAGCTTAAGACACTAAATTGCAAATGAGATGACAAACACATGCTTATCCCGCACAGTGTAAATTACTTTAATTGCTACTAACCAACCATGGGAAAACAGTGACTTGGGTAATAATCATTTGGTGCTCTGAGGTACTCAGCGGGGCAAGGACTCAGTGAGCTCTCTGCTCAGCAGATGGATCTTGGGTAAAGGGGAGTTAGAGAAGGTGGGAGACAAGGAGGAACAGGAACTAGTGCTGTAGAAATGAGTGAGAAGGACCTTCAGTTACAGAATCTGGACACTACCCCCTTATTTAAATGCTTGAAGGCAACTTGTCTTTTAGGAGATTGATCTTCTATGAGATTTTGGAAATCAGCCATTTGCTATGGTGGAAAATAATTTCCTCCCAGCTTTCCCAAGATGCCAAAGATGCATTCAGAGCTAAATTCCAGGTATGCAGATGTGTGTTCACCAATCTCTTGCTGCCAGGGGTCTCATGCTCCTGATCTCTAGCACACATCTGCTGAGACTCAGGACAGGGTGCCACTCTTAGATATTGTGTGTCCCATTCCTTTAACCAACACTGGGAACTGGGTACACCCTTGCCAAGCACACTTCAGCAAACAAAGCTGGGCCCCGTGGCACCCTGCTGCTGATTTGGTGCAGTACAATAGCGCTTGTACTTCTAAAAGAAAAACTAAATGTTTTGTCACAAGTTGTAATCTTAAGCCTCCTAGTGGACTGCAGTGGACCAGAAATGAACTAGAGCAGCAGTTTGGTTTATGGCTTACACTAATTGTTACCAGTCACTGGGAATATTCTGTATAATACTGGAGATGCAAGTGTAAGAAGTGTCATTGCAATGATGATTTGTCTGTGCAGCAAACTTGTGCTGAGTGCTGTAAATACATTCATGTTTACTGCTTTAAAAAGAAAATTGCACATTTTATCTTTCAATGGGATTGCCTCCCCTCTTCCGTTTCCAAAAAGAAAACAAAAATAAAAATCGAAGCTCTTTTAGACTGATAGCTTCAGGTTGGGGGGAGCTTTGCCATATTATAAATATATATAAATATATGTATAAATATACTTTTTTAAGCATGAGAGAGGACAAAAGAAATACTACATTATAGAGTACCCAATATAGATCATTATACGATGGAATATGCACAATTCAATAAAGATGTAGTTAAATTTAATACTCTGTTTTAATCCTGTCTTGCAATTTTCCTTTTTCATGAGCTCAGAACCTACTGTGTGTTTTCAGGTCAGTGGTTCCTCTTGGTAGGGATCAGGCAGCTGATGGCATTTGGCTGAAACCCATTTCTGTGCTCGCTCCCAACAAAACTGCTTTCATTCCTTTGCACAGTTCTGCTGGGTCAGAGCTGGCTGCACCAGCCACATGCTGCACACCAGTTACAGGTCTAAAGAGGACTCCGTGTGAAGGCTCACCTTTTCCAGCTGCTCGTTCCTGTCCCGATCTGCTCCCACAGCACAGCTGCTGACTGGTAAGTGCTGCTGCAGCCCCTCTCTGGGGGCTGTGGGGAACACAGCTGGGAAATGCTCTCAGCCCCACCCTGCCACCCTCAGCAGCAAAGACTGGAGATTTACATGAGTGAGTGCAGGAAAGGGGGAGTCCCACAGAGTCTACTACAGCGTTTACAGGAGCTGCTGAAGGCAGCAGTCTGGATGCCAAGGTTTGTACCTTTGCTGTGGGGAGTGCTGTGCTCAGAGATGCTCAGGGCCAGGGCTCCAGCATGCACAGGCCCTGATCCCTGGCCCTAGCGCGTTGAAAAGTCTGTAGCCAAAGACAAGGAATATGACACGGCTGTGGCACGCTCACAGAACACATGGGGTGTGCTTCGTTCTTTTTATTTAGGGCTCATAACAAGAGGGTTTAGTACACAGCAACAGTTAATTCCAAGTACAATTAAAAAAATTTAAAAATTGGGTTTTGCACTCACTGGAAGGTGGTTCAAATGGCACACACACTAAAACATTACTGGCGGCATACAGCTCCCCAGAGTCCTGCGGGTTTGGTCATTTACAGTGGGCTCTGCATCCATCCACTGCATCAGCAGTGCCAAAAGCAAAAGCACGGCGTGCTGCTCCAAATTGCAAACCAAAGTGGGGGGGTATCTGCTTTCAGAAAAAAGTGCATGGACAAAATCCATGTTAGACACTGACATCTCCAGAGAATTCATAGAAACTACTTGTCCATGCAAGTTGCAAAAGACACTTTTTCAAATGTGAAAAGAAGCACTTGTTCTTTACAAAAAAATCTCGGACATGTCAGCACTTACCGAGGCATTGTAATGGAAATAAATTTGTACATAGCTCTTCCTATTAGTCAACAGTGGTAGGATTCTTCAGAGGTGTAAAGAGAAACTGGAACAAACATACTGCACCCATTTCAGCAGGGTGCTGATGTAGGCTTACAATGATGTAGGCTGCTGCTGCCATCACTGTCTTGTAATATGTCTTGTAATAAGCACAGGTGCTAATAAAATCAGTATATTTAGAGTACCAAAAAAACCCCAAACCTCTTCCTGCATGGACTGGAGATTGCACAAAACACATGGGTGGGTTTTTTTTTTAATGAAAGCAGCAGAAAAACATGATCTGTGAATTATTCTTTCTAACAGCAGTTGTCAAACCTTGGCTGCTTTAAGCTTTCAGCACATCTTCATGGATGTGAGGTGGGGTCCCACTATGCTTGAAGTTTTAACATCAAAAGTAGGTAAACAGGTCTGTTACTACAGCTTGACTTCAGCTACTTCGGGGGAAAAACCCCAAAACGAACCACACATTGTTCCCTTCTTGTATTGTTCTGACTTCCGTGTAATAACCATTTTATCCACAAAATGTAGCAGTGTCAAATACTGGGAGATGCCAGAAGCTGGGGAAGGTGAATACACCAGCAAGCACAGTAAATCCTTGTAACTGGCACCCCAGAAGCTGTAGCCCACCATCCTGCTGGTGCTCAGTTTCCACCACCACCTTCTCTAGAGGTTAGTGTTGTAAATACTTGCCTTAGTGAATGCAACAGTGCTGTACGTTTTCCACTCCCACGGTTGCCAACACAGGTACTGAAGTCTCTGCATGGGGTTTGTAATGCTGCCTGAAATGCTGCAGTGCTTCATCAGTGACTGTCTATACTCTGAATGCAACTACTGCTCCTAGGAAAGCCACAGCACCATGGTCTTTTCAACAGCATCCTCTAAGCAGCTTCCAGAAAGGGCCTGCAGAGAATACAGATGTCACCTGTTTTACAAAATGTCCTGTTGCACTTCTGGGAGAAGCTCTGTAAATGCTCCCAGTTTAGTAGACCACATAAAGTTCCATCCTTTCCAGAAAGGAAAACTGAAGTTTTGCTTTCTGCCTGGAGCCCACAGACATAACTAATAAAAAAGCATGCTCATTTCCAGCACAGAGGCACATCCACAGCATTTGCTAGGAAGGGGTGGAAGTTGCTAGGAAGGGCCCAGCATTAAGTAACCATCAAGCACAGGTGGGAGACACCACAGAAGCACAACAGTATCACTGTACAGTCCTCTTCCACCTCTACTCAACAATGTGCACATCCACAGCAGTCAGGCAGCCCACACCCTCTGCTGGAGAGGACTACTCAGTCCTGCTGCTTTCTTTTCATGATCAACTGAAATACCCCAGGTAAAAGTGTCACTTTTCAGAAGCTGAATTACTGCCACTGTCAACTTTGGCTGTCACCAAGAACCCTCAGCAGCAAGAAAAGAAAATGCCCAGCAGCTGTGAAAGGAGAACAAACTGCTCTAGCAAGAATTAGCCGTGTCTAAGCCTTTCTGGCATCCATGGGTAAGCCACCCAGCCACACACCACAGCACCTGTGGTGACCTGTGGTTCACACCAGCACACATCTCCAGACACTTCCATGACATCCAGCTCTATCTGCACAGATAAGCTGAATTCCAGGAACACAGTCAGCCTCCTGGTAACGCACGCCAATCTCTGTCATCTACCTCAGGGTCATGCCACACTTGTCCTCCAGTGAGAGCAATGGCTCTTCAGTGCCTCAGTGTCTGCCTGTGTCTCACCAGTCAGACCAGCAAGTGCTCCAGCATTGCTTCAGCTCTCTGGTGCCTCTTCCAGCCAGTGCACACGGACACACCCTTGGGACACATCAGGTACAGAATTTACTGCTTGCATCTCTTGCCCCTCTGCGCCCTCTGCTACACCAGCTGGGGGAAGGGGAAGAGGAAGGGAAAGAATGGGTGAGACACATACAACCTCAGCTATCCCTCATCGGCTGGAATGAAGGCACCAAAATGAACCTGCTTCAGCACTAGATGTGGACAGACTCAGCCAGACCACCTCTCAATGCGGGCACATGACAGAGAGGCAGCTGTAGTTAATAGCTTTGTCCCTGGCACCAAGAGGAAGGAAGAAACCTTTGATACACAGCAAACCAAGGCAAAATACACCGCTAGAGGATGCTGAACAATTTCTGTGCACAATGAAAACAGCTGGCTGGGCTAAGGCAGTTCTCACAAAGGGAAAAACATACACATTTTGGCCATTCAGCACTCTTTGGGCTATGCGGGAATGTCTCCTTCCCCCACCTCTCATGCATACACACTCCTGCTTCAACGGCCTGTGATGCAGAACACCATGAGCTGTGGCAGCAAAACTCAGCAGTGGAGAGATGTTGTGCACCTTAATTAAAATACTGAGGTGTTTCTCCCCCACCCCCCATTTGCCACCCCCTTTTAAAGTAAACCTGTAAATTAAAAAGGGGTGGGGAAGAGAAGGCTTTGGACAAGGGAGAAGTACAAGGGACAAAACTGGAAACACAACCCCCCACTGACTTTACTGGCATGCAATCTATGTAACATTAATATACAAAGCCTGTTTACCTTGGCCTGGTCTATGACCATTACATCACATCATCCCCAAACAAGCAACAGAATTAAGATCTGTACAAAATAAAAATATGCATAAAACTCAACAAATTTACATTAGTACTGCATAATAAAGCATAAAACCAGCAGGAGGTGACCCAGAAATTCCATTCACAGCAGTTCTTGCAGGATAAACAATTCCATGTACTATCAGCAGGGACCAAACTAACCCCTGGCCCATCAGACCAAAGCCAGTTTTTCGGGAGCAGTCACACATTCCACTTTCAAGGTTTTGCAGCCTCATCTTCTGTACTGGACTCTGGCAAGCGTTCATCTCACACTGCTCTGCTCTCACAACACAGAAAACTTGCAAGATGATAAATGGGCTGATGAAGATTAAGTATCACACACAATGGGAGTACACACTACCCCACCCACCTGCCAGAAGTGTTCAAGCACAAGCTCTTGCTCAGACTGAGTTAATACAAGTTTCACTCAAGTGTGACATGCCAGCTGCAGCATGGGTGCACAGGCAGAGGTTCAGCTCTCACTCAAGAACTCATTAAGCTGCCCTAACGACACACTTGAGCAGTGTGGGGTCAGTTTTTGCCACAAACATATCCAAGGCAAGAGAAGACAGGAAAGCTCTGATATTCCTGGAAAACACAGCTGCCCTGTAAGCACCAAAGGCTTGTGACTGCTGCTGTTCAGTCACCTTTGCTACAAGCACCACCTCCCTGTGCCAAAAGCTTAGACCTGCCTAATGACACAAGAAAGAGTTATTCCAGTGACTGCACAACTAGTGGTTCTGGACTTGCTCCCACAGAAATGATGGGCTGAGGGAACTGAACATGGCTGCTTCTCTTAGTCTTGCTGCAAGAAAACTTTTCAGAGAGTAAAAGGCTTAAAGGGTATCTGTTCTGACAAACACTCAACCCAAACAATGCTGTCAGCTTCCAGAAAGAAGACAGCAGTGCCTTGGCTACATGTGGATTAGCAAAGGAGAAAGCGACTTCTATCTGCACACAAATTTCTTCCAAGTCATCCTTCCTGCAGATTTCAACCAAACCAGTTTCTTGTGCACTGTTACAGGAGCTCCACAAGCTCACAGCAGGAGATCACACTCCTCCATGGCCAACAAACACGCCTTGCCTATTTGTTTCTTCTGTCTTCCCCTCTGAGCAGCTATGGCACCTCCCTGCCCAGGCTGGCACCAAACCTGTACCTCCATGCTAGTACTGCAGTACTTACCAAGCAAGGGGCTGGGTCAGTTACCTGGACTGGTGCCAATGCCATCACACAGCCAGCCCCACTCTCCTGTGCACTGCTGTTTTACACATCGGCTTCTCTGGCTGCAGCTACTCTTGGTACCACCTAGAACTTGGCCAGGTGAGAGGCTAAAGTTGCCCAGGAAGATGCCTGAGCTCAGACAGCTCTCGCAATACAGGATCAGGTCAATTTGCAGGCTGATGAGACTTAACAGGAAATTTAATTAGTTAATGCATGATATTTACCCAAAGGTAACATTCAGATGTTCCTAAGGGCAGATGAGTACAACCATCACTTACAGTGGATCTGCTGTGTACAATCATTGGAGTAGAATTTTTAACTGAGACTAGATTAGAAAGCCAAGTATCATCACAAGAGGCTACAGAGCCTTCACTTGGTATTACTCCACCCCAAGCTACCAGTACAGCTCAAAATATCTATTATAATAAACAATGGAGAGGGCTAGGGGAAGAGCTAGGACTACTACTAGTTACTGCTTCGATTTCCATGGGAAACCAGTACACACAACAGCCCTTTTTGCTTCCACTGAAGAGATTTTGGCAACAGACATGAAGACGACAATTGCCGTTTGTCCTGCCTCTGCACAGGGCTCTCACAGTACATATGCAAATCTAGTCATCAAGTACAAAATAGCCAATTTACAATACCTGATTGGATTTTTAAGGTTATATTGTGCATAAAACTAAAGTTGGGAGCAAGTTTCTCTAGTGCAAGCAGGCATGAGTAGTTTTGAACCTTAGATCACACCCCCTAGAGTTAATCCTCAGACCCCAGGAGGACCTGTAAACTTTTGTTTCACCTTCACCGTCAATTGCATCTGTGAGTTCTGTTTGAACCGGCAGCAACCGTGGCAAGGAGCTCGCTGTGGAGAGGAGCAGAGTTACATCAGTGCAGAACACAAAACAAATATGTGGCATTTAGAAGATGAGAAATGGGGGTGGGGGTCCTCTGGGCTGCAGCCATCTGAATTGTCTAAACTGAAAGGTGAGTGAATGAAAGCAGGCTCTGTATGCCATGTATCAGCCTAGGTGTGCAGAGCAGCTGCAGAAGTGTTGATGGTAAAGATGCATCCAGCTTTCTGGAAGTCAGTTACAGGAACGTCTCTGTGTAGAAATCCCAGTGTTTGCTAGCACATGACAGTTCTTCCAGCTGCACAGGAGTGTAGTGTAGAAACAGGAGGGATGTCCACTGGCCAGCAACCTTCACCACAAGCATCCAGGACATCCCCAGTGCCAGGCACTGCTTCCAACAGTAATACCATGAGGGCACACAGGATTCCTGAGACAGATCCCAAGGCCTGTCAGAAGTCAGAATTCGAGTGAAGTATGAGCTACTCAGCAAGTTTGTTACATCTGAATGGGTCAGCTTAATTCAAAGTCAGATAGCTCAGGATAGCCTCTGCTGGCAGCTGAAGAGCCATTTGTTCAAACAACTCAAATCACTATTGTCTTATCATGAGGGGGAAAAGAAAAAAAAAAACCAAACCAAACCCAACAAAAGAGTGGTTGTTACAATTATCCTTCATTCAGTTATACTGGATGGGGTCCCAGAGGCTGATGGCGATCTGGGAAGCCCTGACAGCTCCTGCAGCAGGAGATGCAGTGTTCTGTCCTCTAGTCTTCACTCTGAGTAATGCATGATCGACTCCACGTAGTTCCCCGGGAACAGCCCTGTCACTCCGTTCATGACCCCCTCATACCAGCCATCATCATTTTTCTTGATGACGTAAATGATGGCACCTTCCTGAAATGAGAGCTCATCTTCCTTGTCCTTAGTGTAGTCGTAGATTGCCACCACTAGGAAAGAACAGAACATGACTGTTAGGAGAGGTAGGGGAGAAGAAGGAAAATCCAATCAGCCTCCTTCATCTAGGCACTGCTTCACCTCTGTGTAGAGAATGACCTACTGAGAGAAACAGTTTCTTCCACCCCCTTTTGTACAAGCTCATGCTTTGAAGCACATGAGCCAGGACACCTTAACTCTTCTGTTCTTACTGTTTCCAGACCCACCAGAGCAGGTGTCCAAGAGTATGATAAACTTTTGGTGTGGAATGATACAGTCAGGTGGTTGTGAATCCCCATGGCTATGACCACTCAGAACTATTCCTACATGTACTAAACCAGATCTCAGCACAGCTAAGAGCAGGAAAATGTGAAAGAGGGAGTGCAGCAAGAGCTTTCTTCAGGCCACAGTAAGAAGGAGCCACAGTTGATGTCCCAGACTTCTATCTACCTTAGTACTTCCACATTTAAATCTCTAAAGGTACATGTGCATCTCAGCAGCCACTCTCAGGGCAAACAACACCAAGGTGGCCAAATCCCTGTAAGGAGCCAGGAAGAAGAAAGGTGGAAGCAAAATGTGCACATACTGTATCAGGACATTTTTCTTACAGCTGCAGAATATTTTACTGATGGCACAAAAGTTGTTAGGAAAGGCAAAGAAACTGGACAAAGCACTTGAAGTATTAAATAGAACAGTCCTGAAATGCCAGAAAATAGACATCAAATTGATAGATTTTTCCAATCTTAGTGCTATCATTATGTGTTTCATAGAGAAAGTTGGTTATGCCAGACTCTGAGTACTTTAACAATTAGCATCAAACACTGCTTCGAGCACTTGGCAATGAAACACGCAGTGCTGCCATTAAGGCAAAAGAAGAAGTATGTTAGACAGGAATCCTAAAATCTTGTACTGGGGATAGATGGAAAGATACTTTAAACTAAAGCAAGGATTAAAAATGAACAGCATGTGTTCATAAACCTGCTGTCCAAGAGTCCTAGTAAACTCATCATTCTTTTCAAAAGAAAAGAAGTCATTTCCTTTTGAGGGAGCAAAGGAATCAACACTAGGGAAACCTGGATCCAGAAGAGATTATAAAATATACAGATCAATCCCAGTGGAAAATCAGAGTACGTACAGAATTTTTTTTTATCGTATCACTAGAGCATATTTAAAAAACACATGCTGTTAGCTCTACAATTGTGCCAGCAGTTGTTAGTTGTTAAGTAACTTATTCTGTATAGTTTAGACATATAATTCTAAGGAAACAAAACACAAATGGAGAAACAATACATTTTTAGCTTGACAAACAAGTGTATGAACACGTGATGCATTCAATTTAAGTCCTTCAAACTTGCTTTGCTTTCTAAGAGTTTTGAAACTTCTTCCTTGTCTTGGTTTGGCCCGGGGGGATGTCAGTCTTGGAGGTGACCTGTGCTGCAGGAAGCAGAACAACTTTCTTCCTAAGAGAGAGAGCCAATAACCAGGTATTTTTAAAGATTGATATGTAGGTACACCAATAAAAAACTTAGTCCACCTTTGAGGAGAAAACCCCTATAGAAGCAGAGAACCCGTAATCCTCTTCCTGTTTTGCTTGTTGCTCTTGGTAGAGAAGGATCTCCCTGCTTTTTTCTGCGGTAAGGCTGGAGCCAACCCCCCCACCCCCACAGGGAGAGCGGGGGGGGAGGGAGGTTTTGGAGCGGCCGGGCAGCTGCAGCCTGGGCATGGGGGANAGATGCTGTGGACCGTCCCTAGCCCCGGGGAATACTGGTGAACTTACGTTACCAAAAAAAACTGTGTTCTAGACACAGAAGAATGGGATTTTTCTTCGTTGCTGCTGTAAAATTGCTCATCCTTAAAAGGGTACCCCATGGACTGCCATAACCCCCTGTAGTAGCTGTGGGAGGCTACTGGTGGGGGGGAAGGGGTCACCACCAGCGAATTTCTTCTCCCGGGCAGGTGGCTGGTGGTGAGGCTAAAGGCCCATAAAAAACTGTATTTTCTTACAGAAAACCCACAGTATAAGCAAAAGAAACTTCTCTCCCTAAAGGAACTGAGACAAAGGCTATCTCAGCAGTGATAAACGGACTAGAGGTCGAAGTGTTGTCTTTTTATGTGTTGTCAAGGGGACAGAAATAAAAAGGTCAGGGAGGAGGGGTGGTCCGAAAAGTTTGTTCTGGTGTTTCTTGGTTTGTTTTTTTTTTCTTTTTCCTTTAGCCTTGGTTCATTAATAAACTTTATTTATATTCCCTAAAGTTTGAGCCTACTTTGCCTGCTCCTAACCGTCATCTCACAGCAAACATCAGGTAAATTTTAGTGTATCTGCTGGCGTTTGGACAGACACTTAAATTGGCGAACTGAAACCACTACATTCTAGAGTCACTGGGCTATTTTTCTTCATTCTCTTGATGAAAATAATCAGCATCATCATCATCATCCAAGGATCATGGTAACTTCCAATTCCTTTCTTTCTCACTTTTGAGTGTACTCTAGTCCCTTTGAATATTGAATGGATTCATTATTTCAGAATCAGAAGAAAGAAACTCTTCCTTAAGTTTGTGGAGAAAATTTGCTTCTTAAGCCTCATAAAATTTACCTGAAGCCTGGTTGTGTTTTTGCATCACCGCTGCTTCCTTCACCATGTTATTTGTGTACTGGCAACACTCCTCTCTCTAAAAGGCTGTTTAATCCTTCTGTCTGTAGTCCCACCAGTTCAAGCTGTGAGCTTGTCACATGCCCTGAGTTATGAGGAGTCCAGGCCAGAATTGCAAGAAAGGCTCCAGATGAGACAGAAAGCAGCAATATTGACTCAGAAGGTGGCATCCTTCCCTCTCTGCCTGAGCCAGGGCCTCTTTTAGTTTCTGTCTGAATATGTTTCAAAGCAGTTATGAAAAACAGAATTACCCATTTAGGTTGGTATTCTTCCAACCAGTGATCTTTGGTTCTTCAACAATTATACAGAGTTTGGCTGAACTCTGTTATATCCAACTGACCACAAATGTAGGCTAGGCTGATTATCTAACTGCAATCTGTGAACACAGACTTTCTCCAAGTGGTGTAAGTGCAATTTTTCCTTCTGGATACCCATTTCCATTCATCTGATTTGCAGAGCCAGGTCATTTTATCTTTTCCTGCCACACGTCCAGACACAGAGCTCAATGGAAAACGGCAGAGCACATCCCTGGACACTGCAGGTTGGCTGTTGCTATTACAGTCACATGGCAGTGTCCTCAAGTTTAACATCCCCAGTAACTATACCCTACTTAAGAATTTCTCCATCTGTTCAAAATGCATCTGCTATTCACTACCATCCTCAGCTGCAGGCTAGAGCATATCTTAATGTTAAAGGTACCTCCCACAGAATGGGTCATATTGAATCCCATTCCAATGCACAGCAACCCTCTGTATTTGACACCTTTGGTGTCCCAGTTTCTATTGCAAAGGCCATCTACCCTAACCCTATTAGAAGTGCTCTCATGAACTTAAATAGGACAATGGGCATATCAAAACCACAAGTACAAATCCTATTAATTGATGCTCTACTTATTGGGGATAAATGTGTTGGAACAGCTGCTTACTTTCATCTGTTTTGTCCACTTTGAATCATGTGGCATAGAATACTACTTATAGGAACTTAAGGAGGTGCCACAGGATAAATTATTTTGCTGAATAAAGCATTATAATTCCCAGCAGTATAAGTATACACGTTCTTTGAGTATTAGAGTCCTCTTTTAGTATAAGGTTTCTCATTAATTTTACAGCTTCAAAGCTTGCTACAAAAAACTCCCAGCCAAGCACTTCTCTCCCAACTCCAGCAAAGCAGTCAAATCTCAAGACACGGGCTGAGTAGAGCTATTCATGTAACTACAACACAATTCACACCTACGTCAATATCTCATTTTTTCTGGTACCCAAAAATTACTATTCAATAGTACTTCATACATTGAAAACAATTCAATTTTCTATTACTTCTAAGAGTGCTTCTAAAAACAGACCAACCTTCTAGATGTTTTGGTCATCTAGTTTTAAAAATACAGATCAAAATTATGTTTTTGCATGGGTCTCTCCATCAAGAGAGATAATGTTTGGCTTCTTATACTTTTGTTCTCCACAGGAAACATTTTCTAACTAAAAGTCTGACTTTCTCCAGCCTATCTTTAAAGACTCCCCTTTACAGTTTTGCTAACCCATTTTGCTATCCCTTGTGAGATGGAACACATCTGTGCATACATGCACCTACATAAACTATTTTAGTTCCTAAGCTCATGAAGTCCCACAGGAAAGCAGAACAGAACTATCATTGCAATATCATTATTTCCTCAAATAGGAAGTTGTTTCCCAAGGCACGTGCACACACGCACACCCCCCACTCCCCCGCCTTGCATCAGTATGAGACACTATAAACACACATCAGGGTCCTCTTCTCTTTTGCTCCTGACTGAAATGTTGTAATACCAAATACTGGCTCTGAAGGAGTCTAGGCAGACTCCATGACCAAAAGCAGGATGGCAGGAGCACGTAAGAAAGTTGTTACAACCCTGCTGTCTCTTCCAGCTCCAAACCTACCCTTCTCTAAGTAAGTCCTCGGTGCCCAAGGAGGGTCCTCCTCTGCGTAGGGATCACTGTACTCCACCACAGCTGCTTCCTCCTCCTCATAATCCTCTGGAGGTGGGGGTGGAGGTGGAGACTCATCAAACACGGGCTCATCCACAGGCGGTGGGGGGGGAGGAGTATCTGAAACTGAAAAGCAGTAACAGTGCAACCATGAAAATGTCTCTATAACCATGGTAGTTGCTTGAAATAATACTCTCTATCCCAATTAATTGCAGTGGGAGCAACAGTTATAACTTGTGCAAATACACTAGAGACAGGAAAATTCAGCGAAGGAAGGACTAGGTACCTCCAATTTGATTATTTCTTTTCCCCACCCTTCACTATTTCAGACAAACTTGCAGAGGCAGTAGAGAAGGCAGAATTCTGGCTATATACAGACAAATCTTTGATCAACTCAATCCACAAGCCACATCCAGTTATAAAACATAGCACAAGGAAGCAGCAAACTTACTGTTTTCTTGAACTCTGGCCACAAATCCCATTAGTGGTAACTGTGGAGTTACCTGTAGGATGGAGGGGGGAGGAGGAGCAAGGGATGCTGCCACAGAAATTAAAAAAAGAGAGGCATCCAGTTAGAAACACAACAAAGCAGCAAACAGGAAAGTAGACATCATCACACTCAGACAGTGCGGCAGGCTGCCAAGAAGCTGAGATTAAAAGACTGACATTCAAAGAAAAACAGCTCAGGTGGCTTAGGCGTATTCCTAATCCTTTCTTCAAGGGTATTTTTGTATTTTTAAAATTTCCAACCCAGCTCTTTTTCATAATGTTAAGAATCTATGCTGAAGTATTTTTCTGATTTGACTAGGAGATTCCCTTAAGATGAAGTTTCTTAGTACAGAATGTAGCCCTTTATGAGCAGACCTAACAAATATATCAAAGCGGACTCTCTGCCTATAATCCTCCCCCTTTCAAATCTATTTGATATTTATAGAGGTGACTAACAGCATCCACAAATCCTTAGCAATGAAAATGGATATAGCTCTTTTTTCCAAGATGTAGGCCAAAAAACCCCATTGAACGAGGCAGCTATTTTAGACAGAGAAAGATGCCTTTTGAGAACTGTGCAGATCTGAAAGATGCAACACTTCTGATCTTATTGGGAGAACAGAGCACACTGTGCTGCTGCCAAACCACAGGGCCTATTCCAGATGTGCTGCCTCCCCACCTGACTTCACTGCACTGAACTCTGAACAGCCCTTTCACTGGTACCAGAAGAGCTCTCTTTGTACAAGAAGAGCTGCCTTTGTACAATACGTGTGAATTCACAGTTAAAGAAGACACTTCCAGCCAGTTGCAAATGCTGTAGCACTGAACTGTGGTTTAAGCCTGGAATGTGAATTGCAGTTATCTAGTTAAAAAAATCAGCTAACTAGTTTTATGTGGGTTTACTATCACTTTGAATAATGCAGCAATATTCTTTAAGCAAGTTGCAAGATGATTTTTCGGACAGCACACCTCAGGAGAAGCACAAATAATAAATTTCTTATTAGTATGTGGCATCCAAAAAATACTTAATCACGTCCAAAAGGATTAAGGGGAAAAGAAGTCTATACTTCATGTACCAGTACATTTATTTAGCTACCAGACAGAACTCAATAAATCTCAGACTAATTCCAGAGGTAGTAAGAAAACTGCCAGGTATGACGTAGCATTTTTTAGAATTAATTCACATTATCATAGCAAGAGAAAATAGTTCTACAGCATTTACAACTTGTGTCTCAAAATTTCTTCTCTTTGCTTATTCCAGTAACAACTGTTTTAAGTGCTTTGAATTTCTTCTGTCACTCACACTCACATTCCTTTCAGAACCACGTACCATAACCGAAAATACTAACAGCAACTATCCTTTTTGTTGCAAAAATATCTTGTACCTCCATATAAAGTAAGTTCCATTATCTCACCTTTTAATTGATATCTCTTGAGAATAAAATGAAATACACTTCTGATTACAGTTTCTTGGACTCAAATGATGTGACCTCAGAGTATTTATTCCTTCAAGTGTAACCATGATTGCTGTGAAAAGATTTGGTCTTGCACTTTTTCAAAGCAGAAAAAGGGAACTTAAATTTAAGTCCTACTGAAAAGCAGTAATATTCATCAATTCAGCATTCTTGTCCCTGCTTTTTCAATTACATATGCTATAAAAGTGTTTAATTTCAAAATGATTCCTGTTTATACAATCCATACCTATCACATGAGAGTGGCTACAGTTTCCTTGGTCTCTTCAGTGTGCTTTGTTCACGTGCTATACTTATTTCTTTGAAAGAAATAACAAAGCTTTCCATGGAGAAAAATAAATCACTCCAGACAAGCACGCCAAGCAAACACAAAAAAAATCCCCCGGTTAGGTCTGGGTTATGCAGTTTAATCACAATGGTGATGCTAACACTAGCTGACATCATTCCTTGTGTATCTTAACCCCTCAGTTTGTGCTTCAGTCTCTGCATTGTGCAGGGACTATCATAATATTGTCTCTATATGCTACGTAGTGACTCTGGTTTTGATCTTTAGGAGCCAATACAATAAATATTTTATTACTAATTATTTGTTTATTAAATGCATCAGAAGAACTTTACCTCTGCTGTCTAAACATCATCCTAAATGTACTCTCCCATCTTCTTTCCATACTGGTCACTGACAGATTTAATACAGAGTAGCTGTAAATTAATTCAGAAATGTTCAAGAGCATCTTCCACTAGGCTGCTTCAGACCGGTAAGAATTCAGCTGTACGAATGGGTGGGGTGCAACCACCACCTCAGGACTTGCCCAGATTCTCCCACAGGCTTTTAGCCTGTGCTGAGCTCTACACAGCTTAGATAATGATATCCAAAGTTGCAAGGTTAAAACTCTTGTTAGGTGGCTTGGCTGGGAAGAGTGGCTTTGGGACAGATATATGCTGAGATCATTTAGAGTCTGCAATTCTTAATATTATCTTTTCAGTTGTTAAAAAGGTCTCACCATGAAGTAGAATAATTATATTATCATCAAGTGGCATTTAACAGAACAGGGCAATGCAAGTACCTTTCATCCTCCTGTCAAATGAATAAACAAACACAACTATGCCACCATTTTAAAAAACAGCAATGGAAATAACAGCACTGTGTTATTGCCAATGGCCTACAAACAACAAGAAGCCATAGCTGGCACCCTCCTCTTGTTCGTGTTTTCTCCCTCTCCTCAGGAATACTGAGATATAATTGTGGCCTCTGTCTTATCACTACTAAACCTGCTCCTTAAGGAGACATCAGTGCCTCTGTTCTTAGGGCCTTTATCAATTATGCATGCTTGAGCATCCTGTCCTTTCAAGGTCTAGTGTAACTGCAAAGCTAATAAATTCTGTATTCTGCTAGGTATATAAAAGAAAGATCTCTTACTACAACTGCTTACTTACATTGTCTCAGGTATGTCAGTATAACAGAAATATTTAGTTTGATTTACAGTTCAAATGAATAATCACCATAATCATTACTTTCTTTCTGGGTACACAGACTGAACTGTGGTTATGCAATTTATTTGAAGTCTATTTGGCATTTTCTATGATTACCTATTACCAATGCAATGGCAGCTTGCAGAGATTTATCCCTTAGCTAAAGCAAAAAATGCACAGCAGTCGTCAAAAACTCTCTGGATATACTGAAAACCCTCTTTATTGCAAAGGAAATCCTGAAAGGTTTCTTTTGTTGCTATTACCCTTTCCTTCTTGCCTATTCCCCCCTTCAGCCTTCAATATGCACATAATGTGCTTAAAAAATACAACATATTTCAGGCAACTGGGCTACAATTTAGCCCTGTAACCTCCTCCACTCCCTGTGCCCAGCAGGACCATCCATTTCTTTCTCAAGATCAGCACACACCTCACTCTGCAGGGTAGCCCACAAACAGTAACAGCTGAACCTGATCAAATCCCTTAAATGCAGATTGCAGCATTTGACCTAATTCCAAGTTCAGTGCTCAACTTAAAAAACCAAACAAAACAAACCAACCAAAAAACAAACAAACAAAAAAAAACCCAAAACCAACCAACCAACCCACATCCCTCAAATCCCACCGCCACAAAACACCAACATATTGTAGTGCTTGCAAGTCAACATTCAATCCTGCTGGTATTAGGGCATTTCTGACAAGAAACCTTCATTGTGTCCCCTGCATCTTTCCATAGCTGTGTCAGAAAGAGAGAAACTCTCCACTGGTATAAAACCCTCCTGTCCCACTAGAAGCACAGGAAGGACTCCTTAGGTAAAAGGCTACTGTGTTATGCTGACACACAGGACTCTCACTCCCTGGTAAGGTCTCCTCTTGCTTTGTAAAAGGCAGGTCGCCCAAAAAATAACATCACTTGTGGGCTTAGCAGATGACACAGCTCCCTCGCATCGCAAACACCACTGTTGTCTCCAAGGTGTCTGATGCTTATCCCTGCATAACAAGTACAATTGCTGGAACTGCACATTACCCAGAAGGAAAAAGCACACAAGATAAAGACTGATTAATGAAGAATCAGCATTCTGGTGCCAAATCAAATACCCATCCCATACCAAAGCAGGTCCATGACACATGGCACAGTCAAGGACTAGAGCTTGTCTGATAGGGACTGTGATATCAAAAGTAAATTATTTGGCAACAAAGCCAGTATTTTTTAAGCTGCTTGCCATAATGGAAGCTGAACACTCTGCACCTTGCACTGCAGCTTTGGCACAGCTACCAGCAACATACTGAAAATGCAAGATCTGCAATGGAGACAGAACATAAAATTTCAGAGAGTTGAAGGTCACTGTGTTCACCAGTTCTGAGTTCAATGGAGCAGCCAAACTTTCTTACCTGGGTTCTGGTTGTAGAAGGGGCCTCCATTCATCTGGTTCTGAAGGCTGGTTTGGGAGGTGATGGAAGGAGGCCGCCGATAGGGCAAAGAGCCCCCGATGGTCGGGGGCGTGTGCCGAGCTGCAGGCCTGTTCATGCTGTAGAACTGAACTGGGTGACCTGGGGCAGAGAGAGAAAAGCATTAGCAAAGAGAGGGATGATGCCTGCCTTCTCTCTACCTGCATTCAGTTCCACAGGTTTGGCAAGGTTTGTGGCTCTTTATTTTAAGACAGGCTGCATCCTAGGAGGAGACAGCCACTTCAGCTGCCACACTGGCAGGACACCAAGTGTCTCAAGAGCAATGCAAAACACAACTCTCCCAATTGCCTGCAAAAGCCACTAGGAAAATACAAAGGTGTTCCAGCTACAAACCTTCAAAATGAAAGAAAATAATACCTGGTTGTCTATTTTAAATAATGTATTACAATAACTTCTTGTGAATTTAGTTATTTCTAAACCTGCAAAAAACTCCCAAAACATCAGTTATGCAATTAAGGAACATACATGTAAAAAATAACTGTAGGCCACTTCCAGGATTCAAAGCTGTTACCTTCTGTAACTGAAAAACACAGTACTACCTATCTTACTGCTATTTAGAAGATATTCAGAGAATCATCTAGGGAGAAGAAAATGTTAGGAACAGCTTGAAGGATGGAATAAATGAAGTCTAACTCAAAGACCCTCTTTCAGGGAGCTGACAATTAAAACAACTCCTTAAAAACTTGCTCTGTATTTTCCCTACTTCTATATTCAAAGACACTGATCGTGAATCCCAGCAAGCAATAAATGAAGCAAGGTATCTTCTGTGCTCATGTAAAATTCTCTGGATTTTATACTGTATATAACAGTAAGCTGGATTTATTATTCCCACATGGGTTATTACCTCCCACAAACTATTCTGCCTCCACCATTTGTCCTAGAAGCAAATCTGAAAGTTTGCAAGAAAACAAGGGAAGAAGGGATGGTCACTGTGGTTGAAGAGAGAAGTAAACAGAGAAACAGAACAAAAGAATGTACAAATTTAAAAAAACCTGCATTGTTCTTCATGTAAAAATAATAAAATTAAATGACTGCTGTTAATAAAATCAGCACACCTTGAATTGTCTACTATAACCATGACCTTATAGTTGGGTATTAACAGATATTTTCTAGTTAAAATTAATTTTTTTTTAAATTATAAATCACTGTTGCCAAAGTAACTTTGCAAAGCCTTGGATCATGATCACATCGAGGTTCATCTGCCCAGTAGCTGGAACAGACACTCACCTGCAGAGGGTGTGGAAGAAACAGCAGGGGGAGTTGGAGAGGTGAAGCCATCAGCAAGGGGCTGAGCTCCTGCAGCAGCAGCAGCAGCATCTGGGGCAGCAGAGGAAGGGGCAGGAGGAGCAGGAGGAGTGGGGGCAGGAGCAGAGGTAGCAGGAAGGGGAGAAGTGCCAGCTGAGCCAGCAGGGGCTAAGTGAAGAGAGGAGGAAGAGGTGGAGTTAATAAGGAGATATGTTAGCAAGGATTAGAGAAAGCCTCTGACTATTCAGTGTTAGCTATTTATTAGCTGCATAGTACTTCAGAATGCAGGAGATGAGAAAACAATGGAGCTGTTAAAGAAAGGCTCATTCCTATGTAGATGGTAAATGAGGGTCAAGCCAATCCACTTCTTTCCAGGTCTGAAGGGAACACAACCCAAAACTTTTCAGTGAAAGCCATTACTTTTGAAAGATGTCTTTACACAGTGTTATTTATGCAATCCAAAGCATGTCTGTCTTTAGCATTTGTATGAATTAGAAAATATAAAGAGGAAACCAAAAAATTTTCAGCTCTTTACTTTAGAAGCATCATGTATTTTGCTACAAGCCAACTACAGGCTCTTCTTCACTGAAAAGGCTGAGCAAAGGAAAAAGAAGTACTAATAACACTTCCTACTTCTGGAAAGTCTGGAGCCATTACATTGAGCAAGTATCTCTTTGTGACAACTCAGGCTTGCATTTATGTACTCAAGATTTACTCTGTGCCTGCCTCTCATTCAGTCTAATTTTCTAAAAACATGCTTTTATGTATCTGCATAAACAGCCAATGAAAACACATTTATTTGCTTAAAAGGACAAGGGAGAAGTGTCCCTCAGCCCACTGAAAAAGGTGCTGTGTCCTACCTTGTCACATGCAGGCAGCCAGGCAAAAAATTCTGATAAACAAATTAATACATAAGAGGAACATTACAGCACATCAGACACTCTCAGAGAAGATACTACTAGATTCAAACTCATATTATCAATTGCAGTGAACTCCGGGCTTCCCTTGGAGTTTAGGAAAACTGCAAATGCTCAAGGTTAACAATGAAGAAGAAAGAGGAAGAGCAAGTTTCCATTTACCTGGATAGACACTAGGAGGAGATGGTGTGGGAACAGCAATGGGAACACCTACACTTCCACTTCCACTGTTCTCTCGACTGCTGCTCCGACTGCTTGGGTGGCTTCCTCCACTGCTCCCACTGCTGCTGTAAGAAACCAAAGTAACCAGGCTATGAATATGCTGCTGTTCATGCTGAAACAAAAGATCCCTCACAAAGCATCTTATGAAATCAGAGAAGTAGCAGGGAACGAGAAAAGAAATAAGGATGATATAAACCTATACAAAGCTGGGTTTTCCTGAAACTCTCCACTTTGACTACAACACAAGAGGTTTTTCAGTAAGTCAGCCTTAGTGAACTTGCCCAAAAATGAAACACTTCCAGAACTTTGTTCAAAGCACATCATTCCAGGGTTCTTAAGCCCCTACAAAGCAAATACAGACCTTTTTCCTGTAACTTTAAAACTTGTAGAGTGCTTAGACTGTGATTCATATACTTTCATATGAGACTACTAAAGCCTAAAAGTTGTAAGGTAGTAAAATTCAGATTTCTTATCTTTTAAGTCCACTTGTTTAGCCATCCTCAAGTACTTACTATGTGTAAAAAGTAAAGATTTCAAGGGAAGTATTTAGATCTATCACATCATGAAACTAATTACCCTAGAGAAAAAGCTAGTCTTCTGCAGAGCCTCTGGTAATGCAGTTTAGCTTTATTCTGTGTTTGAAGTTGCCAATATCCCCAAAACACTATGCTAAAATTTCAGCTACTCAATGTATAAACATCAAAGACTCTTAAAAAATGTCAAATATAAGCATCTATGCAGCCCTTCAACGTGTAGAAGGCAAGTTGTGTAGGAAGCCTTCCCCCCAGTTTGGTAACCATTTAGTAAAACAGTATCAGGATCTACCTCCTTGAAAGACTTCACAATCTTAGTAATTCATTAAGTGCTCTAAGTGGATAGCACTAAAACAGAGGTGAATAGGGAATTAAGTGAATAATCTTAACATGTTTCCCTATTCTGGTTTTATTGGTGCTCATTCCCACCATGCCAGTGAGACTCCCAGTCCATAGGATGGCTGAGGGAGGTGCAGGTGTGTTTGCTGTTGAGCCCAGCACTGTGTGTGTGCCCGTGCCCCCCAGCAGGTACCTGTAGGTGCGGTTGCGCTGGTTGACCGAGGCCGTTCTGACGGGGCTCTGCTGGGCCGGGGCCATGGTGCGCGTCGGGCTCGGCACGTAATCGTTGGGCACCACTGGGGGCCGCACCGGCTCCAGCGTGCGGTACGGGGAGTGCCGCCTGCCACAAGCACACGCCACAAGCAGTTAGCACAATGCACACAAACCAGGGACTTCCACACTCTGAAAGACAGCTACATCCTGATCAGTAATGCCAGCTTAAAAATGGGGTTTTTCTATAACTTTGCAGTACTTATTTTGTAGGATGAGGCAAACAAACAATTAACGATGCTCTTCAGGTACTTCACTCTTCATGTCAGTAAAATCTGAGTTGCACATCCCATTCTTGTTTTAAAGTAAGCCATTATCTTGCATTAAAATAAAGCACTATGTCATATATACATAATCACACACCAGCAAACATCATTCTTCCCACTTGTAACACATTTTCCTAAGGTCAAAATCAGGTTCATAAACTTAGCAGGAAAGTACTTTCATCAAGCACAGCACAGCACAAATAATGAACAGCACCACGTACTCAATTTTCAGTTGTTTAGCACCACCTGCAAAAGCCATGGGTAATGACATTTTACTCTAAAGCATGCAAAACATTGTAAGTGGTCTGCACTGAGAAAAAGGTTCCTGTTGGGAAAGGCTGATGATGTCCACTGTCTTCTGGCAGCAGCACACCAACATACAAGACATGATCAGTATAAGAGGATGCAGGTATAATACCTCTTGGCCTTTGTGAATGGTTCAAATAAAACCATGAAACACCTCCCATACAGAACAAGAAAGGCTCTTCCCTCTTTTCCCTTCTCTTCGCCCATTTCAGTAACTGCACTTACCCAATAGTTCCTTTTCCTGACATGGGTGGACTTGGTGGCTTCTGGGTGGGTGGTGTTGTGCGAGGCAGCCCACCCATCTTCATATTCTGGGTGCTGACCTGCAGGAAAGAACGGGGAGAGAAACGGCCTTCACTGAGCTCAGGGTCGAGGGGAGAGCCACTGAGATGCCTTTAGCAATTAACTCTAAGTAAGGGAAGGTTTAAACAAACAAAAAAATTGAGAGGCCATGCGTTTTATATGCAATTTCTACTCTGCTAGAAGTCAAGAGTTGCGCTCAAAGGACTCATTATTACGTAGAGTTTTTAGAAATAGTACAAAGAAGTGAATTTGCCTTCAGGCTATCACAAACATTAAATCTCTGACAATACAGACACTGTACCTAACTTGGCTGAACTTCCCAGTCATCTGTTGAGATAAAGGCAGTTATTTCACATGGCACTACTGAATGGCAAATTTGCAAAAATATTTTTGAATAATGTTTAAAAAGATCTATTTTTATCTATCTAGGCTCATCTAATAGGCCACAATCTAATGTGATTTATACAGAGATGGAGAAGTCAAAGCAATCTATAAATATGATTCATGAATATTTTAATGTTTTTGCAGCCAGCATATAACATTTTTTAAAGATACTGAAATTTTAGTCACATATATGCAAACATACAAAGAATTTGAGAAAAACACAAAGGTGAATTTTCCCCCCACCATTAAATCTGTAGCAATTTCATCTCAGAGTTTATAAATAGATGGACAGGGAGAAAAATATTTAGCAGTGATGTGATATAACTGCAGCTGTCCACTTCCCCTCTGTCAGGTTAAAATACTAATGAGGTAAACTTTACATAAAATAATTTACTCTAACTTCTTTCAAAAACTGATTTGCATACCTGATGACTGATCAATGTAGGAATTGTAAACAATTGTTACCACTGTGCATTTTGCTTCTCGGTAGTCTGCCAGCCAAGCAGAATCCCCTCAATGCACACACACCCTTAAAGGAGTCAGTACACTGTCTGCTTACAACACAGCTCGGATTCACAGACACCTGAGCTATTGCTTAGGCACAGATACTCAGCAAACCTGAAGTGTGCTTACATCCCTCTCTCTGTCCTTCCTGTCATGCTCTACCTCACAGTTTCTTCTTTCCAAAACCTAAGTCTTGGCTACTGCCTCCACCTCCCACCAATGAAACAGTGATCAATGCACTTGAGTATTTGCAAACATTTTTGAAGGCAAATTACTCCTTCAAAATTTGACTGTAACAACACACTTAAAACCTTGGCAATGTTTAGATTTGTGAAATGATAAATATTGACAACAGTGTAAAGAGTAATATATTCAGTAATATATCCACTGAAACTTGATTCTCTGGCTCTAAATAATCCCAGTGCTATCACATTTTCAATCTGCAGGGAGGAAAAGAAAACCCAGGCACTGAACGGGGTATTTTGTCAGATTCAAAACCGGATGTTTGGATTTAGTTAGTGCAAGAGTACTCTGTAATGTCAATTTAAGACAAAATTATTTTGCACGGCATTATGAAGTCCTTTAAGCCAACTCTAAGCAACAAGAAATCTAAAGTTAATTCAAGTGAGGGATGAGGTAAGCACTGAACTACAACTACTTGAAGGGAAAAGGGAAAGTGCAAAATGAAATACATTTTATTCTATACACGGAACATTTAAGAAATAGCAAAATCTGCATTTTTTTTTAAAGTTGCAGCACCCCCTGTATTCCCACTTTCATTAAACATGCCTGTTTCACTCACCTACATATTTGAGTTTTCAAAAAAAACCCGAACAAACAAACTCCACCTTAATTAAATGCTCACTGAATTGTCGCTGTATTTCAAACAGCCCACTCAGCCTCTGCTTTTGGATGTCTTTAGATGACAGCCCAATCTGTGTGTCCCTCAGTAGTCCATTTAGGGGTTTCAATGGTTACACTATTGTTTCCGATGAGATGATGTAACCACTGGCTATCACTTTGCAGTTAATATAAAATCCCATATATTCAATACAAATAATCTTATTATTTTATATACAATGACTGCAAGAACAAAAATGAACTTCTAGGCATCCCCGGGGCTACAGCTACATGAAAAGAAAGAATGGCTGAGGTGGAGGATGCCAGAACATCACACCAGGTACAGTCAAAGTGGAGGTAACACTCACCTCACTAACACAGAACTCCAGTGACTGCTGGATACTTTCACTAACACTGCAAATAAATACATCCTTGGCAAAGGAGAAGAAAACTTTAGAAAATATGGCCAAACAAAAAATCATCCATTTTTAGCCCAGGAATTTAGCAAAAAGAAACCATCCTTAAAAAAGGACTAACCTGAAAGATGGGAAAATTCACTGACAGTAGGTTTAGTTTCAGGGTCTTGGAAATGACTTCTCAACATTGAAATTGAAATGTTCGAAGAGCAAGTAATTAAAATGTATAGGGTTGTCTTCAAATCTGACAGGACTGATGGCTTTAAGATCAGCTACTCTAAGTTAAACAATCCTGTGCAAGTAATTTTCCCTTTGACTTAGTGCCAAAGAATCACAGAAGAGAAATTTAAAAAATACAATTATTTCAACAGTTCTGATCAAAAGGGACAGACCCTTGGAAATAAAAGCATGCAAGATGCTAAAAGAATCTAAAACTGAACAAGTTGAAGCTAAAGTTGACATAAAAACACTGTAATATATCCAGTTCTTTCTATGATAATTTCTACTGGGGGGGGGAAGGGAGGTGATTAATGCCCCCTCTCTTCCAAACTTCACTCTACTGTCTTTTGTATTTTGCACATATGGTTGTAAATACAGTTTCCATACACAAATCCTCACCCACACATCCCTCTTACAAACATCTAAAATCAGAAGCAACCACCAGAACTCAAGGTCACATTTGCATTCACTGTCAAGTTTAAAAAATCCTTTTTCTGGAGTAAGCTGGTATTTGACAGAAGTTGCACTGTTTCAGACATCATTTCCCCTGGTTCTGCACAGATGGAACTACCCAGATGCAGCTGATTTAGTAAGAGGGTGAAAGCAGAGGAATGTATCTGTCTGATGGTGGTTTGTTTGACTGCAGGACCCCACAGGTCTGGGGCTGATCTCTAGTTTAAATCTTGCAAATCATGCATGGCAAAAGAGAGCCTGCAACCAGAAAGACAAAGGAGTATCTGTCTCTGCCTTTGCTCACAACTGCACAGTTAACCAGCCAACCACTGTGTTTAGAACAGGAAAAAAGTAAGAGAGGCAGTAATGACTTGGGCACAAAGCTCAGGAAAAAACACAGCTGACTGATGTAAAAGCAGGAAGACAACCCAGTAAACAGACAAGTAGGGTTACAGGGTCTGTGCAGAATGGATGCAGGGATTTTTCAAATAATTTTTTTTCTCTTCCACAGAAGGAAAAAGAAAAGTAAAAAATATTACCAACAGAAGTTGTGGAACACCAAATAATTCTAAGTGAGATCTTGGTGGTTTTTTTTTCACTGGATACCTTGCAGAAGGTTTTTATAGATGAATTAGCAAGCACATCCACTACAGAAAAGTATCTTCTACCAAAGCTGTAACTTTGTCAGTACTGGAGCTGGAATTGGAAGTGTTGCTGAGGAAGAAACTACAGAAACTACTTAAAAAGCAGATTCCTGGTAAGTAACACATCCTGGAAAATACTCTGGGATCTAGCCCCACAGTAACAGCTATAAAATGAATTGTAAAGAAATGGATCCCCATGGACCATTCTGTTTCAAAAGGGTACAACAGTATTTATTCCAATATTTTCTATTATTGAGCTACAGTTTTAGAAAGGTACCAGCTGATGACTTCAAGACACAATACAGCACTGACTAGGGCACTCAGAAAAACTATCCTCTTAAGTTTAATTTTTTTTAATAATTAAGACTTATTTGGCCAATTTCTGGTTTTGGCAACTAGTTTTTCATAGATACCAGTGTTTAGAACACCATCTTATGTGGTGCTCTATGACCACCAGATTTCCTTCATAGTTACATTTTTATCAGCATTTAACATACTGAGTTTCTTTAGCATTTCACTGTATAAGAAATTTGTACTGAAATAAACTGGTTTAAACTAATAAATCCTGCCGTTCGTTCAATTTGATTCTTGGGAATGTTTTCACAAGCAAAAAAAAAACATTCACTGAACAGGAAGTGCAGAAATACATAGTTGGTGAGATATGAGAGCTGGTCAAGAGACTGCAAAAACTATTGTATTTATACAGACATGAGGCACTTACCTGCAAAAAAGCAAGCAAGGTGGGCTTTTTGGGGGGTTGGGTTATTTTTGATTGGTTGGTTGATTTTATTCCCCAAAATCCTGAATACCAGATATTCAGCACAATCAAACCTCAGGAGGAGCTACTTTCTAAAGCTGGAAACAGTCAGAAATTTTTAAGTGGTGGTTTACATTCACACTGTATTTTCTAGAACTTTCAGGATGTCAAAAGAATAATTTTTTGCCCAAAACCTAGTCAGAAAAAGTGTCCCATCAGCCATGTTTCATGGATTATATTCAGAAATTTCAGGCAGTTCCTCAACCTTCTTGAGCAATTTTATACGCAATTACAGGAAAAAACAACCCAAGACTGAATGAAAACTACCTTCCCACGTCTTGCTTCATCTTGTTAACAGATAATGAACAGATTTTTGGCCCATCATCTACTACCTCAAAGTAAATTCATTTCCAGGCTGTGCTCAGCCACTCAAATACTTACTATGCATGTCTAATCAATCCATTTACTTGACAGCTCATTAACGAGTTCACAAGGAAGTGAAATGTATAAATTTCAGCCGTTTTGGCAAATGACCACAAGCAGAAGCTTCAGCAAGTGAGCTGATTTGTTTTCCCCACATCGACCCATGTAAAGTAATGGAAGAACCAAGTCTGGTGAATACAAAAAGGCTTAAACAATGTCAATTTTCAATTTATTTTCCCCTACCTTGTAACTGGAATTTTCTTCAAAATCTGTTTAAAATTTAAGTTATTCAGACATAAATCCAGTGCTACAGTCAGTGAGTTTAATATTATAGCTGTTAGGTAAGGCTAAAGGTTTTCTGCAGTCACAAAAAAGAAATGCAGGCTAAACTCTTCATATCCAATCACTTCTAAGTGAAGTGAAATAACCACTCACAGGGAACTGGGGTGACTAACAGCTTTTCAGTCTTCTTTCAGCCTGATGCACAGTGACTATAGTGAGACAAAGACTAACTCAGGTCTACTCAGAGATGCTGCACTGCTTTTTGCCTTTTTTGTTTTCTCTTTTAAACCCTCATGTTTTGGCAATGAGAAGCTGACATTTTTGATTCCTCAAATCAAATTTCTAATTGGGTTCATGCTAGTAAATAAAGAAATGGTGCTATAACAACAAGTGTTATTTTCATTCCAAACCTATAAACACAAAAAATATTTTCTCTGAAAAGCTGAAGAGACTCTTATTGCCACTGCAGATAATGCACAGATATGTCAGTTCACATATAGTTTATAATTACACAATTTTAAAACTTTTCTTAGGATAATCATTACTTGTTCATAAACTGCAACTGCAGAGAGCAACAAAGAAAATTGAGTTTGCAAATTATTTTTTAAGAACACTGAGAAAACCATAATCCAATATTAAGTGTGTCCAGAATAAGACATATTCAGCAACAAAAATATCCAGCTTATGTAAACAGACAATAAAAAACCAGGAAGGAAACATACTTTGCCATTCTCAAATGAAAAGCATGTAAACACTAAGTGAGTTGAAATACTGTTCTCCTCACACACATTTGTAAAAATAAATTTCAAATGACATGTGAGAATTCTCCCCTAAATTAAAAATTTTCCACTGTTATCAGAGAGATTACATACACTTAAATACCTGACTAAAAGTACCATCTGTCCAATTTCACAGGTACATCATGGAGATATCTACAGAAATACCTGGTTTTACCAGCAATCTCAGGAAATTGCAGGATTTTCTTTCTGCTTTTTCCAAGCATAGAAAATACTTTAAAATAATTCAGGTCAACATGGAACTTCCTTTAATTAATATGCTCACTCTACATATTAGCATTCTCTGTTCTAAAATACAGTTCCTTCATTACAATGGTGACACCTGCTACTAAAAAAACTTCCCTTCCCTCTTTCCCCAAACCTGCTGCACTTCACGAGGAGGAGAATAACATAATACCCAACAAAGGCTATAACCTAGTAATTAATGTACTATGAACTCCATCATAATATCATGTAACTTAATTTAACTGCCTAATTGATTTGATGTTTTTTATTGCTGCTTCTGCAGCCACTAAGTCCACTAACATTTAAAGAATTTGAAATACTTCAGCCTGAGTTATTTGATGCACCATTCATTTAATATTCAACTAAATAAATCACTTCTCTTGTTGTTTAACAGTTATTAAGTATTTTACACAATTATCAAATTCCTGGAAATTCCTATAGATGAGTGCCTCTGAGTAGCTAAGCAGTGCTAACAACTTTCTGAAAAATTAAGAATACTGCAACTTTAAAAAATAATATACAGATTTGAATTTGTTACACACCTTTGGAGGCCATTATCTGAGCAATCTCACACTGAAACATTAATCCCAATCAAACCATAACTTATACCGTATATAGGATAAAAAGAATATTACACAGGGGGAGGCTCATATTCAGCTGCTATCTAGTCTGTGTATATTTTTGTCAATACAAGGCTAGCACAACATCCCTCCCTCATAAATGATCTGCTAGATATGCTATGGGTAGCTAATATTTTAGCACGAAGCTTTTAGAATTAACTGTGTTAACTTCCTTTCATACACACATCAATTTACATCACAAAATGCTTATCCACAATGAATACTCAACAGAAGTTCTGTGACACAGAAGGGAGAGCGGGTGTTGCTTTTAAACAATCAGCAGCATTGATGACAATCATCTCCCCGTGTGTAATAATCTCAGAAGAAGAATGGAAATCCAGCCCTGGGGTTTCTTACCTTAAATCTAAGCAACCACTTAATGCATAAATGGAGCAAATAAAAGAGGTAAGGAAAAAAAGCATTGAAAGGTTAGTTGGAACTTCAGGATATGAAGAGAAAGGAAAAAGAAAGAAAAAAGTTAAGCATTCAGCATTAACAAAATAATGTATCAGTAGATCATAGAAAGAGTGGTTAAAGCAGAATGTCATGAACAAAAGATCTCCAGGCTGAAACTTTTCATTGACATTGACCACAAACCTTTAAATTATTACTTTAAAATTAACGTTCAAATGCTTGTACACTGTTTACTCAAGTTCTTACAGTGCTAACAAAAAGGCACCTTCTTTCAAAATGTATCATGAGATCTAGATGGATTAACTTCAGAGATTAATTTATTTGAGCTGTCAAAGACTAGCCTTATCAATGAGCCTGAGCTCATTGAATTGTTTACATGTATTAGCATATTTACAACTAGCTGAAGTGGAAGTTTCTAACATATTAAGCTAATACATGTTCTTTTCTAGATCTAGAATGCTATTGGTTACCTTGATGCCATGAGATCTCTCTTGAACAAAGATCAAGAGCAAATCATTATGTCTTGTAAGAAGTACAGTACTCTCTATGGATAGTGCACCACACATCCACATTTTCCAAAGTATAAATTAAGACATCAACAGCAAATCTTACTTTAAAGCCTAAGTTCTAGCTTTTTGACACTAAGTTCTGCATCTTACTGGCACAACATCATACATCTTTCTTTCTCCATAGTAATTTCTTCTAAAATTGTCTTTCCATTTGAATAATCTGTTTTCAGTTAATTCACATAAACGTATCATTAAATTTCTTACACTGTCTGCAACACTGAACATTACATATTCAGGTAAATATTTAAATATTCAAATAAATAATTATTTAAATATTTGGATAAATAGCAGAGCATCCAGAATGACTGATTTGTTTTATCCATATAGGAGATGTCCTGCTCTATTAAAAAGAAACATAATCTGACTTAGCAGAAAATCTCCTGTATTGAGTTTGAAGTTCTGTTGCTCGATTAACCAATATGGTCTCTGCCTCACACAGGTACACTGCAAGTCCAGGTCCCCCTGTACTGGTCACAGTGGTTAGGCACACTGCAAGGTCCATCAGCAGAGACCTCAGCAGCACTGCCTGATAACCACAATGCCTTAATACACACCTCTCTGAAGGGAGCACTTATTTTCCTCCATTCTCTTGACTAAAGAGCTCTTTGGCAGAAACAACAGGTTGGAAGACTTTGTTACTTGGGAAACATTTGAAAAAAATGGAAAGCAAATCTCTTTCACACAAAAGGTTCTTTAGATTTTTGCAGCATTGTAGCTTCAGAGAGGGAAAATGCGGAGGGACTGCTGGGATGATACAGAGGCACTGGAATTGTCTCACATTTGTTTCGAAACCATACTATAGAGCAACCCTTTCTGAACATCATCTCCACTATGCTTCACATTTCTGAATGGAAGGAGTAAGATGCTCAAGAGCCTATACTACTTCTCTCAGCATGGCACACTGAATTTCTTGGCCAAGGAAATTCCTTTTTATTCCTGTATTATTCTGTCCAGATTGCCGTCTTCATCAGGGGTTGCAACAAATGTTTGCTGCATCAGCATTGTGCCTGTCCTGAAAATATGTAATTCTGGGTCCAAGTACTGGAGCAGAAGCACTTCAGCAGAGAAAGGACAAAGAATGCAGACTGAGAACCCTGATGCTAGCTGAAACTTCAATACTGTTTATGCAACAACTCCTTCTGAATGCCCATTTGAAAGGAAAAGTATCACAGCTCAAACAATAAAGAGCTATATATAGGCAAATTTAAAGCTTCTACCAATTTTTTTCTCTCTGTTCTATTGCCAGAGATCTAACAAACTGATCTGTAGTTACTCAAGCAGAACAAAAACAACAGGTTCATAAGCACAATTGGCCACCTTTTCCCCCAGCAGCAAGAGAGCTGTTCTTTCTTCTGTCCTAAACACAGGATTAACTTGATTGGAACACATTCACAATCTTAAGGCTAGCATGACTTCAAGTTCTCTGATTATTGTTTCACAAGAACACAATACTTTTTCATTTTCTAGAAAAACATAGTGCACGGTGAATATAATTTTAATCAATCACAAGCATAACAAATGGATGCAAACACACTCAAGTCATCATCCATTCACTGAACTATGTTCTTTCAGAACATAATTCATTGCATCTTAGTATGACTCTGCTACATTGAGGTAAGTGGGATACCAATTATAACGATTTAGAGCCAGTGCTAAATAAGATTGTGCTGCAGAGCAATTAAAAACTGTTCCTTAATGAGTTCTAAAATTATCTCCCTAAAACAAAAAGTGATGATTAAAATATTAGCAACAGCAATCCTACAGGTTAATATGCTCCATCCATATCCAGAAGGAGATCTGCTGACCTGCATAAATTCAAAACTGGTAGCAGATTTCAACACAAGACTGGTAAATACTTTCCTGGTCAAAACTGTAGTTATTAAAGTTGGGTATGCTGTTTTGTTTGGCCTTTTAAAAATCTGTTGAGAGGTTGATTCTTTGGGTAAGAAATAGGGGGAAGGAGACTTTCCATTAACAAACAGGATGTTGAAAACATCTTACGTAAAATTGCTTGGGAAAGATATTTTTATCAAACTGCTCAGAATTTGAATTGTAAAAGCTAGGTTAAACAACCTATTGCCATTTTAATGGCTGCCCAAGCAGACAAATCAAATAGAACAACAGAGATAACCTAATGCAGTTACAAGTCAAGCAAAAAATTCTGGTGTACTTTGACTGGAAGAAGCATCTTACCTTACTGCTACTTAGCAGGTTTACAGATTTGTTAGTTTGTCTTGTAAAAATGACATCACTTTGTGTTATTTACCTTTCACTTCCTGGAACTTTAATGCTGTCAGTGTTCTCATTTCCGTACTTGTTTTCCTGGCAGCACAAGTTAACAATGAGCTCACACCTTCTAAGACTGTATTTGCATTCAGGATGTTCTTTTAAAAATGCATATCTCTACACATGATATGACTGCTGCTGTGTACACTGACCTAACAGCCACCAGTTGTGTCTCAGTCTGATCTCTGCCCTGAAATTCCTACTTTTTTCCTAATCTTAAAGGGAAAATCAGCTGGCTTTAAACTTGGCAGTAACATTCCCATCCCAAAACCCCATACGGCACAAAAGTTGTAGAGAGCTCACTTTAACAAAGCCCATCACTGGGTTTGTATATAAGTGACCCTGGCAGAAAGAAGAAGGGGGAGCCCATAATATTTCTCATGCAAACCCTTCCTTTGCAGTGAGCTTCAAAGTACACCAGTGGCAATTACAGCTGGATCATACTTTGTGGTGCTAATTCAGGCAGAAAAGTGGTGGTCAATAGTCCTTCAGTCCCCACTTACACCCCTGGCAACAATAGCAGCATCACACAAGTTGATATTCAGAAGCATTTTAAAAAGTGAGACTCATAGTCCCAGTCAGAAATAAGATTCAGTGAGATTGCAACATTTAGAAACACTGGGGCAAGAGAAGGGGAAGGGACAGGACTCCTCTCATGTTTACAGACACATCGATCAGGCAAGGAGAAACTGGTATATTACCATGAAAAGCATCAGGTTATTTTGAAAATATACAAAGACAATGAATTTGCAGTTTGGCTGTTTTAACAATATCACCTACCTTCACTCCATGTCCAATATCATCTAGAATTGTATAATCAATAGGTTTCCTGATGTAGCGAACTGGTCGCTCCAAGTTAGCTGGTGCAATGATTTTGTGAGTTCTTGAGGTGTTTTTGTTTGTAGTCAAGATACCAATTTCTCTTCTAGCAACTTTCTCTTTGTGAATGTCCACCGTCTACAAAAGACGCAGTGTATTTACTAACAGTGGTATGCATTGGAATACAGAGTCAGTATTAAAAAAAAAATTAAATCAGTTCTAATGTTTCGAAGATCTCTACACTGTACTACACATATCACTACCATATAATTGATTACATCATAATTCTTCAATTTACTGCTGAATTTGCCACTTCTAAAGCCACACTAACAGCTGGGGGTTCTTTGGGTTTTCTGTTATCCTCATTCGTTCTGTTTCACAAAATTCCTTCTCCTTTCAAGTCTTAGTAGCTCACATCAATTTACTGGCACTGTTTTATAAGATTCCTTCATTTAGCCTTTTTTACTTTTACAGCTGCTCTCTAAGCTTGTCTTTGACATAGGATCCAACTAGATGAAGTGTAAGGATGCCTTCCCAAACCTTAATTTTAGGACCTGAAAAACAAACCATAGGCAGGTTTTCTTACACTGTAAAAGTTTGCTAAACTAGGACTGGTAATCATACAATAGAAGAAAATTTCATTCAGACAAATCAGGAAAGTATTTTGGTCATTACAAGTCACTCATCACAAAGCAATGATTAGATTTTAGAAGGTGTTCCATACTAATTTACCCACAATAAAGCCAGAAGTTAAGCCCACTGCCTTCCCTTTGGATGCCTAGGGCCAACACTGGAAATCCCTCCCTTTATATATTAAAATCAGTACCACAGGAGAATCTTTGGTGCAAGACAAAGTCCTGGTGAAAATTCATTGCCTAAAAACATGTACATGCATTTTATCAGGTAACAAGAGTAAGAAAATGCTACCAAAAAGTGCACTTATGTCTTCCAGGAAAATATCATCTTAAATCATGGGGCATGGAATTCCTTGCCTTATTTAAAACAAAAATAATTGCTTGTTCACAAAACAGCTTTTCTTATAGGAAATCTCCTAAACTGTGAGCAAACAGTTTTAGCTACAGGATAAAAAACAAAAGTAAGAAAACAACCAGAATCACCACCATAAGGATTTCTAAACACTCACAGATTCCTTGTTACCATTTCAGTGGTAACATGAATTGCACCAGAAACACTTCTCACAGTTTTGAATCAGGCTTTGTAGTAACTGGGGAACACATACAAATGAGAACTCATTTTTGTAAAAAATATTTTTGTCCATTTTATTTTTCTGTGGGCAATGGGGTTGGCTACACTGTTTTACCCTTCTGTTTGTGCTACTGATAGCAAAACAAGCTAATGGAACCTGTGCTACCTTTCAAGTTACAAAAAAAATTTTAGACATTCCAACCAACTCCCAAACTACTTTCAAGAAGTTGTTTCTTTGCATTATTTCCAGAGCAGGATTTCCACAAATACCTGGGGCATTATATGTGAGCTTACAATACAATCATCAAGACTTCCTAGTATTTCCCAGCAACATATTTTCAAGATCCTACAATTTTACTAAAATTAAGCACTGACTACGGCTTTGTCATGTATGTTCTGCCACCTCTAGTTCCACCTGCCTAGAACTGTATGGTTTTCACTAAAGGTGCACAGCTATTTCTTAAAGCTACAGAAGAACAGATTTTTCAAGGTCAAAATGTATTGGCTAACTTCTTTTTGGAAAGCTTGAGTTTGTTGAGTAATGATTTGAAATTTAATAGGGGTAGTTAAACTACCTGGGACACCCCCACAAAAACCCCTCCAGATTTGGCCAATATATAAATTCTGCAGAAATTCATGGTTTACACAAGTGTAACAAAAACACATCTATTTTTGCAACTACTTAACAACTAAACACCCCCCAATCAATTCGCCAAAGCCCTTTTGAAGCTCCCTGAGATGACCAAGACTATACACCAACCCCCAGCACAGTAGTGCAGATCAGATCTTCACAGCTCTTACAGTACTATATTTATGGTACAAGCACAAGTGCAAACAGAGCACACCAACATTTTCCAGGCCAGAGTACCTAAAGTACACCATTCTCCATCAGGGTAAGATGGAAGATTTCATCTTCCACCTCAGGCTTTTATCCCTTCTCTGGGTTGGATCTTTGCCTTTGCAGCATAGGGAACAGGAGCACACATTCTGGGAAAGATGGGCTACAGACTCCTCACCTCACCAGTCAGAGGGCACATACATTCTTAAGAAGCTGAAGATATGTGATGGCAACAACTTGGGAGGGCAGTCTCATGTTTGATACTACTGACAAATTCAGTCTCTACTGCAGATCTTACCTGTGGTCTAGACATGTCACTGGAGAACTGCAGTAACTCTGACTCTTGTGTGTTCTTTGTCTCTCAGGCCCCAGATACCATTTTCTAGAATATTACAGAACTTCAGCTGCAAGAGCAGCTGTACTTCAGGTGCACTGGAACATCAAAATCTTATGGGTCTGAATCTGGTAATTCAAACCAGTTTCATGCCTTGGATACTATACTCAGAGCCTTAATTTCAACCCACAAATCAGAAAGAAAGTTATTAGCGCAGAGTTGGCAAGGTAATTTCTCACTTTCTATTTCAAGTGCTAGTGCTCTGCAACTTTGAATATGTTCTCTCAGTACTTTCTTATGTCATTATCTGCTAATACAATGTGAGAATAGATATTTAATGCTCATGTTACTGTAGCAATGGTATCCTGGCACTGTGCAAAGCTGTTCCTGTGAATGAAGAGTGGCTTTTCCATAGGAGCCACGAGTACAACCAGTTTCCGTAAGGACTATGGTAATCATGAGCCATGACTACAGAAAAAAAAGCAATGAAGTGCATAAAACCTAATTAAAACCTGAAGCTCATCTGGTGGGGTTTCTCTTGCATTATGATTCAGAACATCTCTTAACTTGAATAGCTACAGAATGACTGAGTATAAAAACTGCACCTAATTCTGGTCCATACCAGAATGGTATTGAAAAGCATTTTCCTGGCAGTTTTCCAAACATTTCCTTTTCTTGTTTAGTAGACTATGGAAGTCATGAGATCCTAATACACCTATAAAACAGCACAAAGGAACACTGCAGTATTCCATTAGTAGCGAAGGTAACAAAGATTAACCTGCTCCTGAAGAAAATGAAAACATTTATCCTCAACACATAGGTAATTATTACCTCCAGTACTAACATAAATCCCTTACAAAGGCAGGAGAATGCTACTAAAATGTTTATGCAGCACTTTAGAAAGTTCTAACGAGAAGTTTTTGAGGTTAGAGCTGGACTAACAAAACCCCTAGCCTGAAAATTCTGTTTGGAAAAGCAGATGGGATACACTGTGCCCTTCTACAACTTAAAACCCTGTTTTCTAACAAGAAATTCTGGACTCCTGACAGCATTATTATACTTCTAAAATTTTTTTCACACAGCTCCATTAGCTTTGGCAAAAGCTTTTAAGTGACAGTTTGTTAGAGGTTAGGCTCATTACTATCATCTTTTCATATGCTTTCCAAGATCCCTGCAATAGCCAAGGGACAGCTTAAGGGGAAAAATAAATATGAACCACTGCATTTTTTTCTGTTAGGAATTTTCTGGCCACTTTGAAATGTCAGGTTCTCATACTGAATTCAACAAAACCAGTCTCAAGCTCTGCAAATACTAAAACAAAAAAAAAAGAAATAATTTCTGGGAAAGTTAACACTACTTACAACTTAACTTTAAAGTCACCGAACTCCGGAGTTTTGGGAAATAGTCTCTTCTACCAGAAAACAAAATTTCTCAAAGTTTTAAGTTAGCATTTAACTAACTTAAGTTAGTTTTGGCTGGGACAGAGTTAATTTTCTTCACAGTATGGGACAATATTTTGGATTTGTGCTGTAAACAGAGCTGATAACTCCAGGATGTTTCAGTTACTGCTGAGCAGCGATTGCACAGAGTCAAGGCCTTTTCTGCTCCCCATCCCAGCCACCACTGAGCAGCCTGGGGTGCACGAGGAGCTGGGAAGGGACACAGCTGGGACAGCTGCTGGCCCCACTGACCCCGGGGCCACTGCCCCACAGGGCCTCATGGTCAGCAGCACCGGGCTGGGGGAGCCTGGCTGGGCACTGCTGCCTGGGACTGCCTGGGCACCGCTCAGCTGCTGCTGAGCTACTGCTTCCATTTGCATCATTGCTTCTTGGGCTTTATTCCCCTCTTTGCTGTTTTCATTTCAGGAATTTTCTACATTATTACCATCATTATTAAACTGTACATACCTCAACCAACAAGTTTTCCCACTTTTACCCTTCTGATTTTCTACCCACAGCCTGGTAGAGGGGAGTGAGCGAGCAGCTACATGGTGCTTAGTTGCCAGCTGGGGTTAAACCACAACAGCATGTTGAAGGTCTGAACTATAGTAAAATTTCAGAGATAAGAGTCTCCAAAAGCCTTAATTTCTTCCTCTTCTCAAAAGATTCTAATTTAAATTTACTAATTAACTGTCAGTCTGTTAGTCTGGGCTTTTAAAATTCAGTTTCAAAAATCTTAGAAGAAAATGTAGCTTAAATATAGTATTGCTGGTCTTTTATTTTTTATTAATCATATTAATTTAATGTAATTCAAACTGACTGCAAATTACCTTGAAAACTGGATTATTACTTTAAAATTAGTAACTGCCTAATTTTGACATGTTAGAAATGTGACATTAATTGTTTCAAGTTGCATGTAATTTATACACAAATGAGATCATAATGCTACAAAAATGCTGAAAAGCCACTTGTTCCATAAACAGGTAACATGCACTGTGCAAAACTGGCCTTGCATTATCATTTTTTAAAGTGTTTTGCTATTCTTGTACCTTGCAAGAATAAGACAACTGAGGAAAGTCAGAAACCTTTACTGACTTGTCAGTGGAAAGTCCAAGTGAACTTCCCTGCAGAGAGCAAGCAGCCCACAGAAGTTGCTACAGCCCAGGCAAGCAGCACCTGCTGCCTGCAGAGAATCCAGGCCTGCAGTGCATTCCATGCCTGTTCTCAGAGCCAAGGGCACGGCAGGCAGTTCTGTAAGGACAGGATGTAGTAGACCTCCCCACCACACAATGCCACTGGAGAAAACTCAGCACTACTACTCATCTCTGTGAGATCGTGCTTGTTTATATAATTAGCAGCACAACTTTAAAAATGACCTTGCTAAAGTAAGAGATTCTGTAACTAAACCTGAAAAAACATTTCTCATCATACAAATATTAAAACCTGAAAATCTGCCAGATTAGTTTAAAGAATCTGGACGTTAGTAACGTTTCACAGTGGCTGCTAAACTTGAAAGCTGCAAGATCATTTTTTTACTAAGTATAAATATTTGTACATATGCTCTGTATTTAAGATTTAAATTCTTAGTCAAATATAAAACACTGTGTATCATCTAGTTCTGGACAAGGTTCAAGAAGGCAAGTAAGAACAGATTCATCAGCTTTCAGACCAAACCAAAGTAATTCTAATTTTTAAACCAATGGGATTTAATCACTTGCATAAAAATAGTTTCAATAGTAACTATTTCCTTATTCACAACCTATATATAATTTGAAAAAGCACAAATGATTATCAGCTTCCTTTTCAGCTCTTTGATTAAGTTGGCATTAAGAAGGAAACACAGAAAGGGATGTAAACTGGCATTCTACCAATGAACAGAGAACCAGAGCATTTTATTTTACCAAGTTAACCACACCTCTCCCAGTCTGAGCTAGTTGTACAAAACAAGCACCAGCTTTCATACTGAGCACCAAATGGTTCTGCTCCCTTCTTTGGAGAATATGTGGAATCCCAAATCAGAATTAAAAGAAGGATTCCATCCAGATATCACAATCTGCAGAGAGTGTTTTCTAAACTTAAATACCAAGACCTACTGACCAAAGCATTAATGCAAAATTAATTTACCATTTGTAATTACCAACCTGTTTTCTGTTCTACCTTACTGACTTCAAGTCAGGCTGACTGAAATCCTAATTTAGCAGTGAGATATTACACCACAAAGCATTTTCAGTAATATTAGAAAAAGTCCACTAAACTTGACAACCAACATAAAGAGCAAGGAAGCCTTCTGCAGGTTAGGCTAATTTCAGGAGAAGTATAATCAAATTTCTTTTAAATAAATTATTTATTTGCAGAGAAACTGTGTAAATTGGTTTTTTTAAAGAAAAAATAACCATGGAAATTAAGACAGATAACACAATAATCTACAACGCTGGTATTATGGGAGGAAGCCATTTCCAAACACATTAATTCAACTTAATAAAGTTTCTTGAATCAACACACTTCATGTACATAATACCCAAAATTCAAATACTGTCTGCTCCTCTGCTGTTATTTCTTCCATGAAGATTTGGGGACTACCCTACATACAAATGATGCAGGCTCAAAAATCCCAAAACAAACCACACAAAAAATCCCCAAAAACAAACTATATTTTCAATTTTACTGCAGTACTTTAAAAAAAGACCATCTCAGATTTTTTTTTTGGTTGTTCAAGCTCAACCTATGAAATTTTGCAGATACATCTTTATTAGGTGTTGGAGTACTGCTAATTTAGAGCTCTGTTTTAAATAACAAGCTATATTGTACAAAGGTCAAAGACAATCTAACCTAGCCCTCAATCTGCATAAATGTCACCTTCTCAGGAGGAAAAAATGTAAAATGCTATGGCCCTTTCCCCAAAAGCTACTTTACAGAAGCTGTGTGACAAAATGAATTTTCTACATTCATGAAATGCAAAATATACTGTCTTTTGCATCAAGCTCTCAAACAGTTGAAACACATGTGAGCTGGCACTAGCCTGTGAGGAAGCACATAAACACACACAGCATATATATATAGCACACAGACACACACAAAGTAATTAATGACATTTTCTGAGGAAAAAAATTAATTTACTTGTCCATGTAATGACTAACAAGGAGCATTTAGCAGAAGAAATAAAACAATAAAACTTCCAGCTTATTTTTGATGCACATCCATGAGACAACTGAGGCAATCTAATAGCACAGCACTATCAAAAGAGAAAATCCTCCCCACCCCCTTTCTTTGTACTTCCTCTGGGACTCCTCTGACCCAAACGGGGCCAATTCAGCCCACTAAGCCAGCATAAAATTATTCACTCCTTTTGCTGGTTCAAGCCTCTACTAACTTAGTAACCCTTTCAGCATCAGCAAGTTAATAGATCCAATCCATCTAGTTATTTCCTACCTTAACACAGCCTCCACTTTCAAATGTTTTTCTAAATAGCACAATACTCTTTATTTTAATTTAAGTTATCACATGGAGATCAAGAAACCCTAGTAGACAAACTGTACTGGTCAACTAAGACACAAAGTATTCAGTACACAGAAACTACTGTATCATTGGTTTTAACTTCACTTTTAATCCATCAGTGGCTGGTAAATCTCCACTTTTATCTATCATTCATTCTCAGCCCATTCTGGCAGCCAAAATTCTCTCCTCCATGTGGTGATTGAGCCTGGGTTCCCGATTTTAGTAGCTTGGTTTATTGCTGCTCAGAAAAACTGCAAACAATGGCAGGAGTTCTGCAGCCATACACAAATTGAACCATTAATTATGGCTTTTGTTCATGTCATTGCAAAGTACATTTTATTAAGAAAAGCCGGAAGGAAACTGTTTTTGTCATCTATGCTGCTGTCATTAGATGCCAGTATTACAGCAGCAGAACAAGTAAAAAGATGACAGGTACCATTTTCCACCATATATTTCCTATTTCTTAACATAATATTCTCATTTTACCATTAGAAATTTTTCTGTCCTTTTCACTTATGCAGAATGATTCCCTCCCCAAACAATAAACAGGCTGAGAATGCATTTAACCTCCTTGGTATGTAAAATGCTCATACTAACCCTGGTATAGAGCCACACGATGAGACCCAATCCCAGAATGAGTATGAGAAGAAATGCATCCCTCTCTTTTAAACTCTTCTCATTCACAAGATGTCAGTTGAGAGTTTTACTTGCTATGTAATAACAAAGGCAAAAGGAACAAGTCTCACTTGTGAAATATGGTTGATTGAGGATTCCATGCGCCGCAGCTGGGATGCCTGGATATCCAGCATTTGGAGAACATTGTTGGCCAAAGTGTTGATCAGATAGGCTACGCTCGCTAATGACTGCGTTGTGTAGGCTTTGGTTTCTTCCAGGGCTCGCTGCTTATCTGCTGACTGAAAAACACAAAGAAAAGGTTTATTTAGTATAAAGTCTTTCACACAAAGATTCTTGGAATGAACGCTTTTTGCCTGTCTTTATAGACAAAGAATTATACAAGTCAAACTAATTCTAAATAAAAGTTACTATTTTTCCTCCTTTCCATTCACTCCACAGAAGATACTACCTTTCTATTTACAGAGTTTCTAAACTTTCTAAGAAGAATCAAGCTCCCTTTTTTACTTGAAATATACTCTATTTATTCTTGAAAAACGTCCAACTTCTTATTCAGTACTTTAGCAGTTAACTTGAAAAGCACTCTGAGACACCTATTATATTTTTTCCTAGACTTTATATGATTTAGAACTGTTTTGTTTTTCTAAACTTGGTGCTTCATTTATAACTCCTAACAGCATCCAAGGAGCTGCCAAATACCATATTCCTCATCTCTCCCAATGAATTAGACCTCATTCTTGTCACAAATGGTCATTCACAGTGAATGAACTGTAATTATTCCCCTAAGATGGTAGCTGAATAAAATGTGAGAAGAGTAATTTTAAAAAGAGCAAGTCTATGTTTTCTTCTTAAACATGTTTTGTACTTTTTCACATTGTCAATACTTTCTTCTATGAAAAATTAATATGATCCGCACCTAAAAGTATTTAGGCTATAAACAGACAAGATATCCATTAGAAGTTTAAAAACATACTTACACCTCAAACAGCATTAAAAATAATAAGCTAAGAATCTAATTGTTAGAGTTCTGTGTTTCTCCTTGAAAAACAGTTAATATCACTAAGATGTAATTCAGTACATAGAGTGCAGATTAAAGCACTGGGTAAAACATACAACCAAGATGCTAAGAAACTTTCCAGTTTCCAAGGCTTCAATACACAATGAACTTCGCTTTTAAGTGATCTTTAGCCATCTCACAGGCTGATGGTGCTGTTTCTAAAGCAACAGTTGATAAATGTTCTCTACTCCCACCTATCATTATAATACTGTATTTCATTATTTCCTTGGCTTTTTATATTATCCACATAGGTTGGGTATCAAGATTCAAGAAATGTGCTGTTACTAAAGGGGGAATATAAAGTCATTCAATATCTTTCAGCACAAGCTGAATCCAACATCCATTGTAGTACAGGTGCTTTGAGAAACACAGAAAGTAAGCATATCTGTATTTCAGGAAAATGATTCTTCCAGCTCAACAGGTCTCCCAAGACCTTGTAGTAAGGTTCTTAAAAGAAGATTGTCAGCTTTCAAGGGGAAAAAAATATCCCACACATGTAAATACAGGCACAGGACTTCAACTAAATGCTCACATAAAAGATATTCAATACCTTTTCTCTCCTGGCAACCTCTTGTATCCATAAACAACACTGGTAGCTTAGCTGGCCAGTTAGCAGGCTGCACCAGTACCAGTTCCTCATCTGCTAGGAAGGAGGACAGCAGCAGCTGCTGTTCATCCAAGAGCTGCCTTGATGGGGTGGGAAGGAGGAATGCTGCAGGAGGTGAGCATTCTCACTATGTTCTCTCCCATGCAGAAGACAAAGCAAAACTAACAGGAGAAGGAAATGAAAATTTTAGGAGCTTCTCAGGGCACAGTATGAAGATATTCTCCAGCAGAGCACACTTATAAAAGCTTCCTTATATTCAGCTGTAAAGAAGTTAGAAAAATGCTATTCCCAGATCTCATTTAAGAACTCATGACTTTTAACCAGCTGAGTGGTACGTCTTGTACACACTTGAAACTCAGCTTAAGGATGCCCAAATCAAGGAACACCGAGCTCTTTACGTCTACTCTCACATTGCTGGCTTGTAAATACCCTTTCTTTCTTTCTTCCCCTCTCCCTGCTCAGCCTGCACCCTCCCCTGCAGCAGGTATGCTGCACAGCCATTCAAACCATTTCTCAATGGCAATAATAAAAATGACCAGAGGCTTGCCTGTTTAGCTCTGCAGCTGCTGCCAATCTATTTATAGAAGCAGAAAATGCTGATTTCCATTAGTACACTGTACAACCACAGGAGCTGAGTGTAATCCAGCAAACACCACATTTTTTCATTAATAGACAAAGTGTTTGAGAACAAAAGGAAAAGTACCTGTAATTTTAAGTATTGTGAGCCTCTGCTATAGTTTTTCAGCTTAAAGAAGCACAAATATGAATCCATGTTCAGAGCTAGTCCTTCCAGGAATGTAACCTAATAGCTAAATTCAGGTCACCCCCAGTTCAAACCAACAAGGAACTGACTTCTCAGTGTTCAAATGCATTAAAGATCTCATAAAACAATCATATAAACGCCTTTGGAACTTTTATTAGCACAATAACCCATTTGATTGAGGTGTCTAATTTGTATATTTAGCTGATAAGAACTGTGATTTGCTCTACGTGCCTTTTTACAGATCCTGAAATTCTCTGAGGCAAACTCCACTCATATTTGGCACAGCAAAACTGAAGTTTGAACTTTCTTCCTGTGAAGAATCTGTTCAAATTAAAATGACTATTTAAACCTATTAAGCCATCTCAAAAGAAGAAAAAATAATTAGTGACATTAGCATTTTAAAACAATCATGTTTACCCTGAAGACTTTTAAAAGATAAACTTGAATGATTCACAGCAACTGGAAAAACTCTTGAATACTTACAGAAAAATCTTAAGTTCCCCTGTGGAAATATACCAATAAATGTCAGTTAAAATTTAACTTGAAATGATAAGTTGTTTTTAGCATGAAATCCATCTTTTAATTTGATAAGTAGATTTCCAGAGATGGTATCTTATCATATGCTCCTATGTAACAAGATCGCTATTCACACTCCACATGGACACCAAAATATACTGCTTGCTAAGTTGCCATGCTCACCGAGTACATAACTATGTAAATAAAGGGATTTCTGCTAATAAGATAATGGTTTCAAGTTGTCAGTAAATAAAATTCAAACATAATCCTCAGCAGTCTAAGATCTGATACTCTGATCTTCCAAACACCAAAATACCAGCCAGTATGCCTCATATCAGACTGTAGGGCAGACAAAATATTATTTCAATATCCATACCTACCAAAATTCTCTAGTGAAAGAAAAAAATATCAAACAGCTAAGACTCCCTACAGCAGTTTCAATAACCTATGGAATACTGTTTCTGTGTAGGATATCAAAAGCAAGAGAAACATGTTCTTCTATCTTCATTATAATGGAAAGACTTGTTCCTGTGCATACTTAAGCATAATAACCAGGGTCCTTGAAGCTCTTCAGTTCTCAGAAACATTGTGTTCAGCATGATCAAGCACTGGTAGCAAGTGTTTTCGGTACCCTGGCCTAAATTAAGTGTCATGAAGCAGACCTTTGAGTATCTTTCCATTTCAGTTTTTAAGTATCTTTAGCACTCACACACATAAAATTATGCATGTCTATGAAAATATATAGGCTGGTCACATCTACCCACACACAACACTTGGAAAGCAATGCTTTCAACTATTAGATCAGTTTGATCTATTTTTTTAATGGATAATAAATTTAAGAAATCAAAGCTACTGTTTGACAAACAAGTATTCTGCAACACTGTCAACACAGGGATCATCTCATTCCTAGACCTAACATACCCGTTCCATTGTGAGAGCACTGTCTGTGTAGGCTTGCAGAGCAGACTGAGTACCTGACCCAGTTTGTAACTAACTTCAGAAACAAATGGTTTTAAACTCCAGTCACTTCCATTATCTTCCCTGACATGCAAAATTGCAAACGCTACCCCTAGTAAAACTATGTAGATGCCACAAAGAAAAGGCAAATCAACTCAGTGAATTATGGTCTCAGCAACTGTTACAGTATTACAGAGACTCAGGATCTACTTTAATCAGCAGTACCTCTCACAGTAGATGTCCCCAACACCAAGTGCACACTTCATCTGCTGTAGTGAATTAGACCAGGAAGCAAGTCCCAAATGAAAACCATCTGATCCATAAACCAAATTATACAAGTTTTGCCTCATCCAAACCACTGCATAGCCAGAGAAGCATAAGGAAGGATAACATCAAGAATAAAGAGGGAAGAACCATCCAGAATTGTTGAGCTTGCTAGAAAAGGAACAAGTGCTGGAAGATCACTGCAGTTTTTCCAGCTCTCCACTACCTATCATTTCTCTTCACCCAAACTGTGCAGTGTCCCATGTTTCCCTTAATATTTTTCCATTAACTCTGTTCAGAATGCTGCTGTGTCTCCACCTCTTAAACTTGCAGCTTTGACTTCTCACACAATGCTAAAATACTTGAGTATCACAGCTGGATCATCTTCCAAGCAACAGCTCAGCACTAATTCTGTTTATCATTTTTCTCCACACAATGCATACACCAGGGGTCCATGTGAGTCACAAGGCAGCATTCTTTCTCCTGCTCTCAGCAGTAAGAGCACCATTTTGACTCACCACAGAGAACTCCTCTGATGCTCCTGTCAGCCACACATGCAGTGGGGACGGTGGCAGCTACTACTGGGAGATGCTCCCCTGCTGCAGCAGGAAGTGGCTCCCCATGCACCTGGACAGAACAGCAGCCATGGCTCTGCCCAGCTCTCGCCTGGAGAGGGTTTCCTATTTGTGGGAAGCACCCAGTACTGAAACAGTTATTTTATCTCCACCAGAAAAGAAAACAAGCTATCAACTATATGGAAATGTTTCACAGGATGAATCCAGTCTTGAGAGCTACAGCACAGACTACAGTGACTGTACAAACTGGGGCTTTTAGATAACAGCAGATCAAAGTCATTCAAGTCAGCTACAAATGCACAGACTTCACAGTCAGTCAGAAAAGCCATGTATTACATACACAAGGCAATAGTGTGTGCTTGCTTTCAGACACTGGAGAATTATTAACAGCTTCCACTTCCACATGCCCGTCCAACAATGGACACTAAATCTAACGGCTCAGGAATGATCATAAATGTTCACCTAAAAATATTTCTCATTTTTTTATTAGATTGTATAATCCTAATTTGTTAGTATTAGAAATTAGGTGGAATTCAGCCTGCAGTAAATGTAAAGATGACTACTTTTCATGTCAGGATGCAGAGCTCAGGCATCACTTTTTCTTCCCACTCTGGATGTTCCATTTATATTGCACAATTACATTACCAGATTTGAATAAGAAATAACCTGGACTATTGACTATATAAAATATCCTTTCACTTTGAGAATTAAATGTCTCAATGTTTATTCTCCTGCCTAAGGAAACAAATTTTTACACTTATACAAGCAACTGAAAAACAGATTATAAAGAAGAAACAGATATTGAATGGGGCAGAGGAGAAAATAAAACGTGCAGTAAGTTATCCAAAACAACAAAATTATTTGGCTATGATTGGCAAAAGGAATTCTTACATGAATATAGAGCATAAAATGCCAGGGCTAGAAAGAAACCAAGAATTTAAGGCATTCTCCCACCCAAAGAGTGATCAGCCAAATCCTAATGAAAAGGTCTGTTATGCCCCATTAAGAACTTGAATAATTTTGTACAGAAAAGCAGCTACTAATGGATAAATTCTACAAAAAAAAACAAATGATGGGAGGCAACGTGAACCCTACACTAAGATTTACAAAACATCAACCCAACTAGATAAAAGAAAAAATGCTACCAAATCAGAAGGACAGACTTCAAAGATAGCAACATGTTGAAAAAGAAAAATACATTTCCTATGAATTGGAAAGAGCTAATAAAGGCAGGTCTGAAAGTGGTGCATGAAAGGAAACATAAGAAGCTACTGGCAGTTTAGCTGGTTATTGTAGCTAGGTTTCATTCCTGCTACAGTTCTAAAAAGAAAAAACCTTATTTATCCACTAGTCATCATCAACTTTGAAGTTCAAAGCTTTACAGTCAGGCTAACAAGACTTATATAAATTCTACTGGACAAGCAAAAAGTCTGGACCTAGGAGTTCAGAAAGAAACTGTGAGATGAGAAAGAAACTGTTCTTGTTACAGAACACTGACACAAATTGTTGCCTTTAATATCAATATGACTAAAATAAAAAATTCTTCCAAGATTAATACTTAATGTTGAATTGAAAGGGGACAAAAAACCAGAACTTTTCATTCCTGAGGCTACTGTCATTCACATCTTTTAGTAAACAGAGTTCTGAATGGAAAAAAATCTCAATTCATACTCAAATCAACTCTTCAGTGTGCAATGATTTATGCAGTAATATTTAGGCATCAAAGTGGAAGATGAGGTTGAAGCATTTAATACCAGACTAACTACACAAAAAAGTATATCCAGAATATACTAATCAATTCCCCAACATCTCTTGCTATTGTTCAAAACAGTACTGTTTAGTGAAACAAACTCATATTTAATGTATGTGATGAAAAAGTAACAGTAAAATTTTAAAAATAAGACAGAAGATTAGTTTCATTTAATCAATATAACAGCTGTTTCTTTTGATTACTGTTAACACAAACCTAAGCTGGCATTTGTCTTACGACCAGCTAGCAAAACCCCTCAGGTTTCTGCTGAGGTTGCACCAGCTTCAAGAAGCCTCAAGAACAAAAGCTGCATGCTAGAGTTCAACAAGCTTGCATTATTCAGTACAAAATGTGCCCAACTGTGATACTGACAAAGCACACTTCAGTTTTCGTGTGAAAAATAGATTAAACTCTTATATCATCCCTTTCATTTTAATTGTTGCTGAATTCCTTGAGGTTACTGAAAGCCTCATACATAATTAAGTATTTTACACACTTTTATTCAACTGCACAGATGGCATTTGCTCATCCCATCCAAGTGCTTTCTGAGGTCCTTCCGTGAACTACAAAAAATGATTGAGAAGAAAACTGAGCATCATTAATCCAATAATTAAGTCAAAATCATGCCAAAAACTTACATAACTGTCAATGGAAAATACAGTAGTTTTCTGTTTTAACAAACTGGCTCATTAAATACTTGCTAAAGAATATCCCTCACTCCTCTTTCACTACCGGAACTGCTCATTCCCAGGACAAAAAACGTCGGTACTCACCAGTTCCTAAGGAGCTGGTCTCTAAAACACAGGAGAAATAGGCACAAAGAAGCAGAAGCAATCACTGACATGTCAGAACAGAAGGAAACAAACTCTCCCAGAGTTTCAGAAAAAAACTAAGTGCCATAGAGCTCTAAGGTACTTATTCTGTGGCATCAGAAAATCCCCAGATTTCCCTTTTGGATGCAAAACAATCTATGTATTCTATTAGTACACAGAACACAGGGAAACTCAGTCTACCTGTTCTTTAATATAACCAAAATTGCACAGTACCTGGAGTCAGTAGTTTTTTGTTTCTGTCAGTTGTAATAGCATCATCTCTACACTATTCATCTCCATGTGAAAACATCTGTCTCTATGTAACTGCTTATTCATTATTAGATAATGAATATACATATAATTATTTGTTATTATTTTAGGAAGACAAAAGGTTGCCTTGATCACTTGATTACGTCATTCAAATGTATACACTTTTTTTTTAAATTAAGGAGAGCTCATAGTCATTGCCCATTTACATGCACTCTGCACCCTAAACATTATGAATTAATCAAATGTTAGGCAACATGAGCAAACAACATTTTGGACACAAATGGGAAACAATTCTCCACACAAACCCTGCCACAAACCCACTCGTAAGTTCTCTGACAGCTTTCTACTATTCTGCATTCAAAAGAAAACATGAGCAGCAACACACACTGAGACCACAAACAGGGGGTGCAACAAGATTAATGGGACTGGTAGTTTGGCCTACAAATCAGTAAAAATGGAAGCTCTAGAATTTGGAGATAGAATATTCTTACTACACAATAATTTTAGCATGACCTTATCTGAACACTAAGTACAATTAAAGCAATCTGCTTGAAAACTGTCACATCTGTGAAGAAAGGAGCACAGCATGTCAAGTCTCCCAGTGACACAACTCCTTTTTTATTAATTAACTGCTCTCAGAATTGACAAGATACAGTGCAAGAATCAGCACTAAATGAAACTTCAGTTGTGGGACCATCCAGGCACAGACAGAGGTTAGTCAGGCACCTAAACCATCCCACCATACCATTATCTGTCAAGCTGGAAGGTGAGTACTTTCTCCACAACTGTATCCAAAGGCTCTACTCAACATCTACATGAAAGCAATTAACTTGCTGTTCACACAAAGTGCATTTAAAATTTAAACACCTGTAAATGTGAACTTACTGAAGCAAACTCTTCTCTTTACAACTGATAATGGCATTAGGACTATTCTCACAGCACTGTGAATTCTGTATGTCCTACATTTAGTAAAACACATCATCCTTTCATCAGAGATCACACAGTAATCAACAAAGCTGTATAAGGAATACTGGCATTTAGGCCAAACACAATAATTACAGAATATACTCGGTTCAGAATTAAGAATGCATCAAAAGTATCACTAGATTTTGTAATTCAAACAACATTCAAAGAGCAAGTAATAAATGTGATATTTAAAAAAGTAATTTCCAAACCCAAGGTTAATTGCATTCATCTTATTACACTAATATTAATACCACAAAGTTATTCCCATTTTTAACACATTAATTATAATTATAGTTTATCTTTATTTATCTGCATACTAAAAGCAAGCATGCTAGCTAAAGAATATACTCTTAGTATTCATACTCTACTAAAGCCTTTGAAATCAAGCCATTCTGTTTTCCAAATTATTAAAAAACTGTAATGATTCACTAAATGTCACTAGAACTTCTTGATTACAAGTGTGACTGCCTAATTTTTAAGCTATGTAAACTCAGTACCAATAATCTGCTGCAGTCTCTACAAGGTCATTTGCATTAAATTGCAGTCTTTTGTTTTCACTGCCATAAATTTATTTGATGTTTTCAGTTCTGTGCTGAGCCTCAAAATGTAGGTTTGATTAACAGCTAGGAAAGCTACCTTTCAAAGAAATACACACAGAACCTAACCTCCTAAAAGGAAAAGCCACTGTTTAAAATACATACAGCATTCAAGGCCGCCAGTGAGAGTAAAACTAGCTCACTGGTTTGAGATCTATGACAACAATACCAGTCTACTGTACCCAAGAGAAAAACAAAGCAAATGGGAGCTGTGGACAAGCACAGCTTCCCTGACATCTAATCGCTTGCACCACTGCTTTCATACTGCCTGCATCACTGCAACAAATCTGTCATCTGTTTCCCTTAACCATCACCAGAATCAAACTTTGTATTTATTTCCATACATTCACAAGCACAGCAGACCAGTTTTCACACACAAATGTCTGGCTCTCATCAGACCTTGCAAGTTCCTTGAGAGTAGAGCCAAAATCCTGTTTATACAAAAATAACAGGGCATGATGTATTCACACAAACCTACTAGACAAGGTTATAAAATACTTTTTCAAAACATCAGTAACACAGTTTAAAATTATGCATCACAAATTGTATCACAATAAAAATGCATTTACAATTAAAATATAGTTAATATGCACTTATATTAATAGAAATTCATCACTGCTGCACAGCATCAGACTTTGCTCTTGCTCGAGAGGAAGCAGCAGTGAGGGAATCCTCCTCCCCTGCTCATTTTGTGAAACCAGTGGAGGTTCCACCTTACTCTGGTAGCTCTTCTGCAATAACACAGCTGAGAGAAGTGGGTTGTTTTCTAGTTCCTACAACAACATAATTATTGTTGGAGTTCCAGATACAAGGCCAATTTTAGCTTTAATAGCAGCACAGTATCAACACATTTGTGGCCATAACAGGCTAGGCCAATACAAATGCACTGAATGAAGTACCTCAGAAACAGCAAAGATCCACAGGCTTAACTCTACTATCTCATATATCTGATGTTCTACAACTCTTCATTCACCAAGGATGCTTCAGTATGCAGAGGTTTCACTGAGTTTACAAGTCAAAATCACTGAACTCAAATTTGATTTTACAGATATTTAATAAAAATAAAGCAAGTTATAGCATTTGCAAAAATTACTTCATATGCAAAGTGACTTGCACAAGTGAAGACTACAATCATATAGTAATTACATTCTGCTGTACAAAAAATGCTATGTGCACAAATTGTTTTCCCCATTATCAATATCAGATGAACAGTGTTTTTTCTCTGTCTCTTGAAATCTGGCAAAATCTACCACATTTCTAAAAGAGGATGTCTACTTCAGCTTTACAAAATATTATCTAGTCACAGGGGTTTATGTAACAACTCAGTTATTTCCAAATTTTGCCAGTTTCTTCCTGCCATTATAAATTCTCAATTCAATTCATTACATAGCAGTGATTGAGGTCAACGAATGGCTTTGATTTAGATCACAGGCAGAGTGATCTATGGCAGCAGAAGCAGATTCTGCTTCCAAGTATCCACTGCCAGACATCACAAGCTCATAGCAAGGAAAGCTAAGTAGGACACACAGCCACATCCTCCACCAGCACAGCTTACAACCTACCTCACCCCTGTAAGCAGTCAGATGCAGGACACCTGCAATTGCCAGGGTGTAATTGCAGCATATCTGGGGAAGATTTACCCTGTTCGGCCAAGAGCTCCCGAAAGAGGCTGGCAGGTGCGGAGATAACACCCACATCAGTTACCACAGCAACACGGAGCTCCGAGCACCATCCCACTTCCTTAGGCACTCAGACTGAGGTAGGCTCAAGGAATGAAAGCTGCTGGAAAGCCTTTCCTGCCTGCCCACAGCAAATACAGTCCTGGTATCCTCAGAATTCTTCCCACATGGTCACCCTAACTAACAATCTTTCAATTGCTATTCACTTTTGCTACTTCCTCCCATCAGCAAGCCCCAAAATTTTATCACAGTAGAAGTTGTACTTTAAAATAACTACCTTTGGTAACTAGGGCTAAAACAAGCTTGAAGAGAAGTAAAGACACATAGCTATCAGGTAACAGGAGTATGACTTTCAAAGACAGTAGATAGAGAGCTTAAACTAATGGGGGCAGGAATTTGCATAGCCACTCTTCTAGGAAATAAAGACACTTGGATTACACAGATTCCTTCACAATGATCAGTCAACCCTAAATTTGAAATTATTCTTACTTGGCACTTTTTAAAGCTGCTACCTATTCAAACATAATGAAAGAAACTCTCTTCAGATCCATGCCCACAATCTGACAGAGCAGAAAAAAACCAAAGAATATTTTATTTTATATGAAAAAGTACAGATCAAAATAAGAAACCTTCACACAACAGCTGCAATATACAATATTCCTCTAGGAGAAAAAGAACAATTGGCAGCATACCCCAAAACCTAGAGATTTATGCTCAAATTAGCAGAGCCTGAAAGAGCTGCAGCGGTAGTTGATCGCTCTACAGCACAGAACTAAAAAAATCAGACAGGGTTTCCCTCATTCCTCTGTGAAAGGTTGCCCAGTTTGCCTCTCTTTAGTATTAAAACAGAATCACTAGGTTGGAAGAGACCTTCAAGATCATCGAGTCCAACCCAAAATAAACAGGACAGCTGCCCTTGCCTACTGCAGACCCACTGACAGGCCCAAGTCTCTGACCCCTGCAGTGCTACACACATGCCAGAGCCCCATCACCTCAAATGCACCTTCGCACCCCATTACATGACCAGACACCGACATATTCTTGTGTGACTCTGAAAATCACAGCAGTCCACACAACTCACAGGCCTTTTTCCTTGCTGTCACTGAAAGAGGGCAGAAGCAGCAATAACAGGTTAATTTGTTCTTGATATCCATGTTCATCTTGCTGAAAGCTGACCTCTGTTGTACAACCCACCTGCTGAAGGTGGTGGTAACATGCAATGACAGCCAGTCATAACTGAACCCAGGATGGAGATGACTCAAACAAACCATCATGATAAAAAAAAATGAAAGGAAGTTAGTGAAAGTTCACTCTGAAATCTGAAAATCAAAACCAGTGCCTTCTTATTTAGTAGATTTCTTCCTTATTTGTGTCCTGGGAGAAGCATCTGCTCATTTTTCTGGCAAAGAAATGTTTTTACAACCTTTTGGTCCTGTTACCATAGCACTGGACAAAACACAATATTGGCAGAGTGAGAATGGGATTCTGGCCTCTTATGCAGAGACAGTTAGCCAACCCCAGACCTTTGTTCTGCACTTACTAGAGAACATTGTAGAAATATAGAAGTCATCTCCTCAAGTGAGGAGTCCAAATCTAATTCCCAAGGGTAAACTGTTAGAAATAAAGACTTTTCAGAACCTTCTTGTTCATGTTTGTAAGAGAGTTATCAACCAATAAAAAAAATCATAAGGTTACAGGAGGTTTTTCATTTCAACTACACTCAAACTTTGCTATGCTGCTACAATTTAGGAATCTCAGAAAAAACAGCAGAAAAAAACCCTTTTCTGCAGGCCCTGTAACTAGCAATTACTCTTTTTCCCGGTTTAACAAGCAGTTTTGGTCCATTTACTTCAAAATTATAAGTAAACCTTCTGTCAATTGCCATGTAGCTCAAGAACAGCAAGCCAAGTTGCTATATTCAACCTGCAGCATGTAACTTAGCAGCACAGCATCAAGTGTTCTGTAATTATTTCCAGCAAGATCTCTGTTTTACACACACATTTTCTAAGCATGACCTACATTCACATTAAGAGCAGTACTTCTTACCCAAAGAGAGACTGGTAAGTGGTAACTTAGTTTCTACAAACAATATAAGGCCATTTTATATGCATCAAAGAATGTATATTTGATTTTTCACATTAACTACACTGCAACTCTAATACAGTAATCTCCATACAATTTAAATACTACTTCTTTCTGCAAATTACCAAGTTACCTTTAAAGAATTAACAAGTATCACAGTGAGGTAACAAAACCAATATGCCTGATAATGAAACCCAACCTTGGCAAAGATTTTCTCCCCATACAATAGTTCTAACATCCCCCAGACTTGAAACAAAGTGACTCTGATGCAGGTCACTGAGCCATTTCAGAATTCCTCTCTGACAATATGGAGAGTTTTCTGCCTGGTAAAGAAAAGCCAGGACTTAAAAACACATAAACTACCAGGAATAAGGGTCTTCTTGCTTAACTACAAAGACCCATCATTCAGAGCATCCATCACGATGAGCTTGTAGAGATCATATTTTCTGAAAATTCCTTCAGAACAATATCTGCTGTCTTAAAGCACTGGCATTACCTAATAGTCAAAATAATGGAACTGGACCCCCTGACAGAAACTCTGTAAATTCTACAAGGTTGTTTTTAGACTTTCACACAAAGAAAGTAGATTATATACTAAATACATTCTTTGAACCAAAAGCATTTAATAAACTTAAATGAACACAACAAACCCCATGAGGAAGACTGCAGTACCAAACAAGAGCTTCTATTTCTAAAATGTTTGAGTTCCTTTGTTCTAACATTTAGATGTCATCTGAAGACAACACTTAAGTATAATTCATGTGAAAAAGACACAAAATTATACGTGAGGACATTTTGAAAAACAGAACTTCAGCAATATCCCAGTCAATATTTAGGAGAAAATCTCCATGCAGGACGTCATATAGGCAGCAGCTAAGGACACAGTTCTATCAGCACTCCTTCAAAAACTCAATCAAATTATTTAGGATCCAACAGAAGACAGAGCTCTGTAAATCTGGAAGCAGTTCTAAAATGAAAATTAAGCACGACATACAATGGCACAGGAAGTTCTACAAAGTCTGTCCTGAAAAGGGTGGTCACCATAAAAGCTTCAAGAAAAGGACAGATGAATGAATTGGACCAACACTGTCAAAACAGTGTAGAGCATTTGCAATGCTCCAAAATCAAGAGCTGCCCACCTCTGCACACATATTGATGTTCCAGACCTCAGCTTCCACTAAAGCACTTTTTAAACAACAAAAGCATCTGTAGGCACTATCTTATTTTACCAAAACAGGTGAAATAATAAGTTTTCTTTTCTCTCTTTGTCTAATGGGAGCCAGATTTTCACCAGGCCCATCTAGAGTTGTCCAGATACTGATTTCAGCACTTATTGGTGCTGCTCTATGCAAGACCTTTATAAACATCCCTTAGACAATCCCGTATTGGACAGGATGCATTTTTAAAGAGCAATTAAACACCTTTTTTCCCCGTATTTATAGAATTTTTAGTATTTTCAATATTTACAGATTGGTAAGCATTCATATTGGACAGAGAAGACACCATCTGTCACAGACATCTCAGCAGAAGATAAAAATGTACTGCTATTTTTCCCCTACAACAGCCACATTCCGATTAGCCCAGTAAAACTCAAGACCAGAATTTCCATGAAGTAAATTAATCCATTCTTTTCCTCACCAAACAAAATTGTTAATAATGAACTTCTTCAAATGCAACAGTCTAAGAAGTTGATTTTTCCAAACAATTTTCAAAGAAAAGTCACGTACAGACTACGGTTGTCTCAAACAGGGGAAACACTTCCTTCTTGCTATACAATCTAAATTTGGTGACAAATATTTCAGGAAAGAGTCATTTTAATTTTAATCCCACAGTTAAGAATTATCATGCTGTTCCCCACATCGAGTGAATTTCATCATCTCTAGCTACAGCAGCAGTAGCAGACAGCTTTCCACATGCTGGGAACTCTCCCCAATGGCAAGAGTTCTCAGCACCACACACATCCCCAAGGCTGCACGTATTGCATGCAGTGCTGCAGGCAGCTCACCCCAGCTGCACAGCCAGTGCACCCACAGCACTGCACTGCAATGGAGCAGCTGCTCCCAGCACTCAGGGAACACAGCAGTGCTGCAGCAAAACTGCACAAATGAAAAGGTTACACCAGGAAAATCGAAAGTGACATTGCAGACTTGTGAAAGAACACAAGACTCCTCAGACAAGACAGCAGTTTTATGCTCCAATACAGGATATGAAGAATCCCCATGACTGTGTTTACCTTCACCATAATTATGACACAGAGTTCGTCTCAACCTTCACTTATTCACCAAATTTTAATATTATTCTGACAATTCTGAGCAATTTGTTGTCACAAAAATAGAAACATCAAAGAAGTGAAACAACAAAAACAAGGACATTTCAACTGCTGAACGATTTTTCTATGTCATAAAAAGTTCTCTTGCCTTGCATTTTTCTTTTTAATGTGAATTCATTTCCCAGTTGTCTTAACAGATTGTTACAGCTACATATTCAGCAAGTTCTACTACCATCTGAAAAACGGGTTTTCTCTACACCTCCATCAATTAAGTGCTGCATGAATGACCTTTTCATTTGACAAGACATGCCTAAGTATTATCACTTCTCTATCCATCTAGCTATGCCAATAAATAAAACTGTCCTGGAGAGTCTCATAACACGAATCATAGGTTTTAAGACGCACAGAGAAAGCACAAATTTTTAAGCTGCTTTTCAGACTAGCAATTCTCTCCTTCTTTAAGAAGAAGGATCCACCAACTCCATAACCTCTAATCCTCCACCTTCCTAGGCACAGGCAGTTGGCTTCTTTTGTATCACTCATCATCTTCCAGTCATTTTGAACAGTTTGTCCCTAAAACTCAGGAAAAACCACTCGTTTTTCATCCTATAATTAGTCAAAGAAACACATGTAAACCATTCTTGAAGTACTACATTCAGAGCCTTAAAGGCATATGGAATCCAGACCAAAATAAACTCTTATTTCACTGCTTGTAAACAAAAGCTGCACTTACCCTGATTTGTAAAGTATGAGATCTAAAGATGGTATCACATAAGAGCTGTGTTACCTAAAACCAACAGTATTAGGCATAAGAAGCTGCCTGCTCAAGTTGGGATTTGGTTTGTGCAGAGGCATTTACCTGTTAGAAGTAATGAATACAGTATTTCCAATAACTTACAGTTTGAGAAATGAATACAATATTTTCAAAAAACAAACGAACAAAATCTCACTAATCCTTGCATTTTAATCACCACAGCTTAACATTTCCATCTCCAATATAAAACAAACAGCAAAAACCATTTTCAAAATTTTGGCCTTTTAGAGCTGCACTGTGAGTTTCACTGAGCAGAGCATTTACCGTGTGGTAATGCCAAGACTCCTGAAAATTAAGGTCAAATCAGTTTACCACAGGAAGGCTATCATGTCACTCCTTTAAACAAACAAGAAAAGCATTTTGGACTCCCTTATGAGAAGAAGAATTGAAGTCATATTCATATAATAAACTGCAATAAACCCCCAAACCAAACCTCAGATCTAAAACTGATACTTTATCTCTAAAACAGCTTTCTTCTCAAATGACAAAACACATCACACTGCTTATGGAAAAAGACAGCTCCACAGCAACACCTATTGCGGCCCATATCATTGCATAGCCTCAAGAGTGATACAGAAAATGGAAGAAAATGTTGCTTAGTTTACGGAGGTTTTATATAATTAATTTAAAACATAAAAGTAATTTCCTTAAGTATGTTTTGAATTTTAAAGATACAGAGTCACGCAGAAAATTTAACTTGAGATTATACATTGAATATTACAAAGTTGAGCATGTTGTTTGGAAAAGAAACTAAATGTAATTCTATACTGTGAACCTTCACCGGTGGCAAATAAATCTCTCATTCTTCTTTATGTCCTTAACAAAAGCTACAACTAAAAAAAATATATTAAAATTTCAGGGAAAGTAAACCACAGAGAAAATAATAACCTCTGCTCATCATAAGAAAACAAGGCAAAATTCCCTTCTTTTAGAAGTACTTTTAAGCACAGCCTTTCCAAAGGACAAGCAGATTATTGGCATTGTATTCCCTACTTGTTCTTTAATGAAAATACATATAAATGGTTAAATAAATTATAACTCTGAATTAATTATCCAACTGTTGATCAAATGAGACAATTCATAAGAGCCTGTCTCGTATAATGAGTACAACTTATAAGCCTTACTTAAATGAATGGCCTCAATATGCTATAAACACTGGTAACAGGCTCATCACACTAAAAAGTTCTGTTCCAAGGACCTGCATTTGGTAGACAGATGAGTACACAAATGAGATCAACAAAAATTAGAGACATACCCCTCCCTCTTGCTCCAGTTATCAAAACTGGATTTTCCCTACTGTACTTGTAGTACATACTGAATTACTGACTCCAATAAACTTGAAGACTGCATACATATTTAGAAAATACAAAATTTTATTTAAGCTGATAATACAAAATTTAAGCAGATAATAAAATGGGAATGATTTACAGTAGTTCTATTAACTCATTCTATCAAGTGGTTACAGACGTGTCCTCAATTTGGAGATGATTTATAGTATTATCAATACTATAAATGTAATAGCAATTCAGAGTCTACTGATAACTTTCTGCCTTCTATTATCCAATTTATACAGATGCACATGTAGTCAAAGATTTACCTCTTTCTTTCAGGAATGGACTGCTCTTATGACAGACCACTCAGAATGTGATAGAAATGCTGCAAAACCAATATCCTCACTAAGTTAGGCTGCTTACACACTACTCTTTGATCCAGAGATTGTGCATGCTCAGTCAATTCCGCCCCTTCTGAGACAGAGTCACTTCATGGGCATCACATCTCTAAGGGCACAAACACAAACAGGCCTAAATATTTGAAGCTAATTTCTGAGATCACTAACAGAGGAATAAAGTGAGAAAACTGAGTACAGCAGAAAACACTGCAGACTGATTTATCAAACATAACAAATACATGTAATGTCACAGTTTCATTCTTCTCTACAACTCCTTTCACTCCCAGTTCACTAGTTATTAGTCATGGTGGAAAAATTCCATTAACTTTACTATCACCATTTCAGCACAAACATATATACTCCACCACATAAAAACCTTTAGCTCTCTTTCCCACAAATGAAATTCATCCAGATCTTATTGACATGAGTAACTCAACACATTAATTCCCTCTCCTTGGAAAGCAAATCCAACACCAATTTGTGCAAAAACCATTTCAAAGGACCCAGGATATATCGCATTCAGGATACAGAAAATACAGTATTAAATAGAAGGAATATCCCAAATAATCCAGTGAAATGAATTACAGTGGACAGCGCAAAATACTTCATATAAGAGACATAAAATTCCCTTATGGAATAAATGCAAGGCAAAAGCATATAAAAGGAAAAGATAGAACTGATTGTATTCTCATTATTTATTTTATATGTCTAGTCTTTCTAGAATACCATCAAATCCTGAGCCTTATCTCATAGCAATAATTCCATAGATTAAGTAGCATTACCTCTCAAACTTAATATCCCTGTACTTTACCCAAAAAAAATGGGAAACTAGTGTACACAGCTCACACTTTTCAAAACATTATTTGAATAATCCTATAATTCATTATTTCCCTATCAAAAATAACCACCCCTTTTTTGAGCATATGCTCAAAAAGTGTTTCTGAAGCCTGTCATCCACCTCAGCCTCTTCTTTTGCTGTTAGCAGCATGGGGGATAAGAGGCTGGTTTTAGTTTTCACTACTTCTCTTTTTTGATGTATTTATAAAAAATAGTGAAATTTACTGTAAACTTTCCATAATGGCAGGATATCTTTAGTATCTCCTTTTGGCTAAGTACTTTTGGCTTGTCCCTCTACAGACCCTCCATATAGATAAATGTACATTAGCTGATTCAAAATAGCCATTTAATTTGGGATAGTTAACATTTTTACATGTCCCACAAGTTGCAGCAGACCTGTGGTTTTAACCCAATTAAACATAGGTAGGCAACAAACTTCCATACCCTGAAGCCAACACTCTGCCTCACATAGAAAGCTATGAACAAGCTCCACTTCTCAAGCCAACTTACAAAGTCGCCACCTAGTTAAAAAATTAGTGTGAACTACAAATGCTGCAATGCCCAGCATTGTTCAAACTTACAGTCTAAAAGGACACACTTAAAGATAACTGAGAATCCACATTGTATATTGTGTGAACACACACTTTCTAATGATTACTCTTAAAGCAAATCAAGACAAACCAGTGTTACACTACTCGGTAATAACTGGCTTTGTATATTTTGTTAGACACACGAAAAGTTTTTGTTTGAACAGAGATCAAACTCAAAAATACTATTTCAACTAAGTTTGTATATTCCAACGTGACAAAACCAGCAGTGTCAAGAAGAGACTCTGACTGTTTTATGAGACAGACTCTACAGAAAGACAAGCACTGATTCCACTTTCCGAAGTCCTGGATTACCTGCAGGTTACCTGTCCCGACCTTTTCGTGTTTAACAAGTGTCAGCCCCACTCCTCACACTTTTCACTGGGGGCCACAGAAACACCACCTGACATTTTCACTGCAGACCTTCAGGCCCAAAAAGCAGCACTGCTGCTGCAGAAAAGCTTGAAATAACCGGGCTTGACACCTGGTATCTTGATGAACTTCTCACTCACCTTAAACTCACCCATCCAACAGCTCACTGCCTCGGTCATTCCCTCCTCCTTCCTCACTTTACACTCCCACCAGCCCTGAGCAAAGCAATGGCACTGCTTCTGTCAGCAGGAAATTCACAACGAACTTACAAAATACCCTCATAAAAACATTTGCATTTACTTAGAAGAGTTTTTAAGAAAAAAATACTAAATGTATGAATTGGCACAAAACTAGCTTTGGCTATGTGTTATAACCAGCACAGAAAGGCTATCAAAACCCCACACCAAGGAGTATTTGTTCCTCACCCTGCATTTCACCGAGCATAAAACAATTACATCAGGGTAACACTACACCGGTAATAATAAGGCAAGCACTTATCAATATTCAAACCAAAATACCATTAAGAATAAGTATTACAATAACATCTACTGGGAAATAAGCTACAGGAAAACAGAATAGCATATATAGAGTCTATACTTCAGAGCATGTAACTTGAAATTTGACACAGCAACTTATTCATTGCACCTGAGAAACAGAAAATTAGGATTTCTCATTGAAATAGACACAACTTACTTGCAAGAACATACTAGTTCATTCACTTCAACAAAGAATTGCCAACCTAACTAGTGAGAGCCCTGAGAAGAGGAAATGCTCCTAAATTCAGTGTCCTGTGATGACATTTCATCTACTGCCATGGAGTTTTGCTTCATAAAGCAGACAATGACTGAAGTTTCTGGTAGGGAAATACAACAAAATTTACAAAACTTAGATTACTAAGCAAGAGGTCAATTTCAGGTGTGCAATTAAGTGCAAAAACCCAGCATTTGAAATAATTTTTTAAAAGGTCAATCAGCCTTTAGACATAGACTCTACTGAATAAACTTGCTGCAAACATGTGATTTAAATCAATGTTTCTCATCAAGAAAATATTCTGCTGAACACTACAGATGAAGATTTCACTAGCTTAAAGCACTGAGTGGAGAAGCTCTTGCCTTACATAGGCACCACTTCCTGCCTCAGCACTAAGCATCTAAGATTAATAACTGTAAGCTCAAGTAAAACACAAGCAATGGACAATAAATTTCAGAGAGCTGATTAACTGTAGGATGCAGAAGCTTGCTACTCTGAATTAAAATTCTTGATCAATATAATTCAATAATCACAGTCTGAAAATAAACTATAGAAGGGAACAACTAGAATGCTGCTTGAAACCAACATTTAGTGTTACAACATTTATTTTATATTAGGAACTCACATATTTATAAATTTTATTTTCATACCTACACATACAGTACTACCACCAGCAATTCCAATTACCACTAATAAAATGGCTCATGCTATTTTCATATCCACTCAATAGAGGATCAATGCTGCTCTTCCTGAACTCCAGGTTGAACTTGTGGCATTATTAAATGCATTAAATTAGCTTTCCTGGCAAAACACAGCACAGGTGATGAAAAAGGAAAGTAGATTGGTTGAGTGATAAATCCTTCACCAACTTTGCCAGCTTCACTGACTCACTTAAAGCAAACATGTTCTAGATTATCCTCACTAAACTTCCCAAACCTAACGAGCCACTTAAGTGTTAGTCAGGTGGCTGCAGGAGCGGCCTCTGTGAGAGGAGATCAGGAGCTGCCCCCAGGTCAGAGGTCAGACGCAGCCAGTTCTAAGACAGTTCCAAAAGAGCCCCACCACTGGCAAAAGCAAGTCAGTGATGGTGGCGTCTGAGTGATAAAGTATTTACTAAAGGGTAAAAAAGACTGAAGCAGCTGTGAGAGGAGTGAGAAAAATGTGAGAGAAACAACCCTGCAGACAGCAAGGTCAGAGAAGGAGGAGGGGGAGGAGGTGTTTGCAGGCACTGAAGTGGAGATTGCCCCGCAGCCCATGGAGAATCCCATGCCAGGGCAGCTGGACATGCTCTGAAAGAAGCTGCAGCCTGTGAAGAGTCCACAGAATAAACTTCTGGCAGGAGCTGAAGCCTGTGGAGAGAAGTCCATGCAGGAGCAGGCTTTGGGCAGACCCATGGCCTGTGGGGCACCCACACTGGAGCAGTCTGTTCCTGCAGGACTGTATCCTTTTGGGAAGAACCTACGCTGGAGCAATTCCTGAAGAACTGCAGTCCATGGCAAGGACCTTGTGTATGCGCTTCAAAGTGTTTTGGAGCACTTTGCGAAGGACTGTACCCCACTGGAGGGAGCCCACACTGCATCAGGGGGAAGACTGTGAGGAGGAAAGAGCAGCGAAGTGACATGAAGGAACTAGAGCAACCCCCATTCCCTGCTCCCTGCGCCACTCCAGAGGGAGGAAGTACAAGAATTAGAAATAAAGGAGTGAAATTGAACCTGGGAAGAAGGGAGGGCTGGGGGAAGGTGGGTTTAGTTTTGATTTTGTTTCTCACTGTCCTACTCTATTTTTAATTGGCAGTAAATTAAATTATTACTCCGAAAGTCGAGTTTGGTTTGCCCATGACAGTAATTTGTGAGTGACCTCCTTGTCCTTAACTCAGCCCATAAACTGGGTTTTTTTTCTTACTTTCTCCTGTTGTTCAGCTGAGGACTGAGAGTAAGAGAAGAACTTGGTGGCCACCTAGCTGACTTTCAGGCTTAATCCACCACTTCATACTTCAAATTTAAAATCACATGGTTTTCATGAAGTCCTACCATAGGCTGATGGACAAGATATATCCATGTAATAAATCATTGCACTTATGAGTAAGACACTATAGGACATAGCCCATGTATTAATTACTACTGTCTTACTAGCTTCACAGCTTTTTAGAGTTTCAACTTGTTAGCATCTTCCTGAACTTCTGGACTAATATTCACTGGAGCTGATCAATATCCACTTTCATGCCTGCAGAACACGTGTTCCATCACTGCTAAGATTAATCACCCCTTCACTGAAGTCAGATTATAAAATAAAACAAGCTTAGGGAACAGAAAACTGAAAACAACTTTCCTCTGACTCTTACATTTCTGATAATTAAATAGATTTTACAAATCTAACTCAGTCGCCTTTGTTAAGGTGGTATGTATCTTCTGTAAAGAGAAGAGAGATCATTCTTGACCTTGTTTATAAACCATAATGCCTGCAATTCCCTGTATAATTACACAAGTTATATCCTGGTACAGGTCATTACAAGCGACTCCATGGAAATTTCCCATTACTAAAGCTGTAACCATTAAGTTGCTATTTGTAAAGATCACCATTCCTGTAATTTAAAACTAACATGCTAATAGATGCCTTAGTCTCTTGTTCTACTGAAGATGCTTCCAAATCTAAAGCCACCTGGTTTTGCTTATGAGATGGAAGTAAAATTAATAGATATATGGAAAACAACTATGAAACTCATTGATCTATGGACTGTAGTAAAATTACCGAGAAACAAGTAGTTTTCACCTTAATGTCTAGTTAAATAAAGCTATCTACAGGAACGAAACCAGGTTATTTCTAGTAATCATCAGGATGGATTACTAAGAACAAGAATAAAAATCTTTCTATCCTTCCCCTCACAAATACCAGAAGAGTGCTTCTGTATATAAAATGCAAACAGTCATGGCAACATGAAGAAAATGAAGGGAAGAAAATCACAAGCCCCCTCTTCCTTTTCAGTCTCTAGAGCTGGCAAGTAAAGCATAATAATCTTGACTAACTAAGGAATACAGAGTCTTTTAGGAGAATCCAGTCAACACAGGTGGATCAGAGAAATCAGAGGTTCCTTCTGAAAGCTGGGCAGGGGACAGATGCTTGGCTTTTCACTCAGTTCTGTGTGCTGTGGTGGTGGGACCTCAACCCCACCTCAAATCTCTGCCCACCAGACACTTATGGGCTGAAATGTCTCACCTGGTAATTTTTTCTGAACCTTTCAACAAAGAGTTACAGACACAAGCATTCAGTTACTCTAGAAAGCTCCATGCACTGCACAAAATGAAAAGCTGATTTTTAAAAAGAGCGATGATAATGAGAAACAAACAAAAGATTATTCCAGAATAGACTTATACAGGACAAGCTCAAAGAAACTTAACAGGGAAAGCCAGTGTTGGAATTTATGCCAGTATTTCAGTAACAAGACGTGCAAGTCACATAATTGTAACATCTTGTTACTTATACTATCATAAGTAGAAATTTTCTTTATGATACTCCTGAACAAAATTAAGCAGGAATATGAAAATTTTGTAAACACAGCACACTGCCCAATATAACTATTATCTACTTTTTATGAAAGACCAGATAAATCAATGTAGACTGCAAATATCAAGTACATCAAATAATCAAATTTTATGGAATTACTCTGTTGCACATTTAGACTGAGACTGAACTTGGTAACAGAGGACACAGCACTAGTACATAAAGCATTGAGCAGACCATATAAAATTTAACCTGTGATTGACATTGTGTCAGATGCCACACAAACACTCTCCTAAATAAAAAAAGCTTATCTTCCCCTTCCCTTTAAGAAGCAACATAACAAAAATAACTGTGTGATTTCTCCAAGTTATTAGAAGAATAAGACGTTTTTGACATGAAAAAACCTTTACCCCCCAAACAGCAGTCTTTTGTCTTTCACTGCTGCAGATTCATTTATTACATATTTGTTGATTGCCCATAATTTTCCACAAAATTTAAATCTGATGTGTTCTGATACACTACCATATCACAGACTCAAGGGAAGGATAACATTTTATGTAACATTCCCTGTTGCTAAAGTAATTGAGCTACATATCAATCATAATTTGGATAAACACTGACAAAATTTTAAGAACAGGTTTTTCATTTCATAAGCAGAATGGAATGAGTTGCAATTGCCACAGCTCTACTGCTATGAACTAGTAGTTTCCTCATGTATGAGATTACATGTTTAATTATTTTGAAGCTGCAATTATGTCGCTGGTTGGGGGGGGGAAGAGAAAAAATACATTCACTTCAGCCCTGAACTTCAAATTCTGTTACACTGGCTTATGCCTGACTGGCTTTTGCAACAGTTTTTGTCCTGGACAATACAACTTCAGAGCAGCTGGCACAGAAAGGGAGTGGCTTGGCTACCGAAATAGATAATACAGTCCAATGAAGGGCCTTCAATGACCCCATCACCACAGCACCTACCCTCCTTCAGGTCTCAGTCACATTCTGAGCCTCCCCTAGATCTCAAGATTATCCACAACAAATCTTCTGTCAGCAGTGAAATACTGCAGGATTACAGTAGAATTAGTTCATCTTCATTACATGACTTTCTGGACGATTATTCTTCCATGCGTTTCCGAGCAGTTACAAACCCATCTTCCCCACAAAATTCAAGGCTACTACTTTGAATATGATTTGGACTTTTTTTAGACATAACTTTGGAATAATAAATATTATTAGAAGCAAACCCACAAGTATCCAATTGACTAATAGCTCTTCCCATTAATGTATTCCCCTCCTGTAGAGAAGAAAAAAACAGCTTTTTATAGCGATCTGGTGCAGCAGTTTACGTAGCTGTGGCACTGTGAAGGTGGGGCGAGCTCGCTGACAGATTTGTTACTAGGACACTCACACCTCTAAATCCAGAATCCCCTCGCACTGAACCTCTTCTCCACAACAAACCCACTCCGTGGTGTCTCAGCGCATTCCAAAAGCTGGAGCCTATTGCCTGGCCAATGTCCTCCATTCCCCACTTGTTTAAAAATTTAAGCATGTTCATGCTGTGACCCATACTGCACCTCACAGTCAATGCTCACAACCCAATTTCATTCTTTAATTCTCACCTCTCCCTTAAAGTTCTGTTTCATGCTTGGATAAATTGCCAACAGTAGGGATATTGCTGTGTGGTGGTAAGAATCCATCAGGCTGACCAAGAGTGCCTCATTCTTTTCCTTCATTCACCATCTGTCTGGATCCATCTCCTGCGATCCCAGACTGTCCTCATGGACTGTGTGCTGTCTGGAGCAATAACCATCTTTTTTTCATTCTCTATTTGCACAAAACACCATGGAGTCCTCTTCTGCAGTTTTCATTAAGATATTAAAAGTGGAGCTGTTCCATATAGATTTTGCAAACTTTGGCTTATACGAAGAATTAAAACAAAAAAAAAAGTCAAAGAAAAAAAAAAAAAGAACTACATGCAGTTCCTACTATCTGGTTCTGCCTTCCAATACTCCTCTCCCATATTCCAGAAAAATCAGTTTTCAAAAAAGCAGAAATTTAAACACAAGTATGTCAGGTCATAACTGTAAGAAAATATTTCAACACATCTCTTAAAAACCCTAAGTCACACTAATTCAACATTGGAAAAGTTATTACATAATAAAATACATCTATATCATTTTACTGTAATTGACCTGTTTTGTAAATGACCCAAGATATGCAAAGTCTTCTCTCTAAAGGACAGCTGGACTTTGAGAAATTCAAAAGAAATAGTGAGACCTTTTTTACGGGGAGATTTTAAGTTATTCTCTGCCTCTGGTTAAATAGTCTCTCCCATTTTCACTGACAGAACAGTCTCACCACAGATCTCATCGCTAGCTGCCCCCTGGAAGCACACAAGCACTCTGCCCTTCGGGGGCTGGATTCAAAAACAATTCTGGGACACTTCGGAATTCTCTCAACACTGACACCACAAACCCATGTCATCCCCCACACCTTTCTATCCTGCACATTCAGACATGTCTTCGGGCATCTTCTTGTGTTTGTCTGGGGGTAAAGCTTACATTTGGCCCTATTATCACTATCAAAGTAAACTGAGAATATTTTGCCTTTCTTTCCGCTAGGAAGAGAAAGGAAAAAAGCAGAGTCCTCACGCCAGCCTGGCTTTAGAGCAGTCACCGCACTACGCGGTAGCAACTTGCACTTCATCTCGTTCTCCCTAATTCTGTACCACCTCTACTACATCAGGCTTTCATCCTGCAGCTACCACTTGGTAGCTGCCCTTCCTATGGAATTCTACAGTCCTGCTCGAGAAGGGAAATGCAAGCGGACAGATATAACCCTACTAAAGCATGTAATTATGCTCTACATTAACAGGCACCAAGGCTGTATTTGCAGGAGTCAGCTGTGCCCTCGGTTTATCACATCACCTCAGCACCGGCAGCAAAGGAGACCAGAATTTGCGGAGGGAACGAAAAGGGGTGACAGAGACGCGATCTGGAATAAACATTCACTCACAAAGTGGAAGGAATTCAATTCGGGAATGAATTACATATTTTAGCGCCTCGTCACGCCGGGGTAGTTCACGCCAGAGGTGCAGCAGCTTCCCCCCCCTCCCCAGGCTGCAGCAGCCGGCGCTGCCCGCCCTCCCGCGGGCCCGGCAAGTGGGGCTCCCCGCGGGCAGGGCCGTGAG